>JAUMHR010000075.1:19717196-19729236 GCA_032361145.1 Enteromius fasciolatus
GCCTTTCCGTGTATGACCCTGATCTCCTTCCTCGTTTACGAATCTTGCTGCCTGCCCCGAACTCTGTCTGGACTCTGATTGTGTTTATGATTATCTCTGCTATATCTGACTGCCGTGTATTGACCTTGCCTGAAGATTCACGCATTAAAAACTTGCAAATGGATCCGACTGACTCCAACGCTTCCTTACACTGGTATACGGTGGCTGCATTTAAACCACATAAAAATGAATAATTCATAACAAATTTGCATATACAAGTTTTTTTTCTCTGTAAAGGTTATTTTTAACAATGCATTGGATTGAAATAAATTTACTCTTTTTTTTTTTTATTTATTTTCAATACAAATTTAATATATTACCTCAGATTCACGATCTAATCAGAATGCAATAGATACAATTACATTTTTTATAATTTTTATTTAAGGGTTTCCTTGTTATGGTATAATTTTAGTAATATTAACTAACTACATGCACTTACTATGGTTAGGTTTATTATAACAGTGAGTAAATGGAAATAATTTGACCCCTAATGACCCCTTAAAATAAAGTATAATCACATCCTGTTTCACAAGTAAAGTGGTACAAACAATACCAAAGTTAACATTAAGGTACTGTGTAATTCAAGATTATTTATTTGTTTTTTTATTCATTGGCCCATCTGAATAATAGGAATCCAGGTGTGATATGAATTATGCCCGTGAGCAATATGTCAATATCCTCAGGCATGCAGCGACTGGGTCCATTATTTCACCCGGCCCATGAAATGAAATGAATGTATTCAGCCGCTTCTTGTTCTGCTTTTCTGGGACTATTAGCTTTACAAATGAGAGTGAACACACATTTCACAGTCGTGCAAGAAGAACTCTAGAAGCTTTGGCATTTTAAAACTGAAATGCTAACATGTCCGTCTGTCTGTCTGGAGAAAAATGTGTCACTTGGCCATTTATGCATCTTGTCACCGATTCTTTATCCCATTACAAAGCTGCCACAAGACATGAGTGATGACATTTGTCATCCCCTCTCGCAATTACTACGCCTCAGAATCACATACACGGATACTGTATGCACATATTGTGTTTTGAAGTCAAAACTGAAATAAAAAAAACAAATTGATTTTAACTTTAATTAAATTTGTTTACCTGCAGTGCACCCACGGGAAATCAAGAAGAGAGGATGCACTTCATTCTGAGAGCAGGTATCATTGAAACACGTTCTTTGGTGGATAACAACTTTTGCCTACAGCTTGAATGCAGTGAAGAGATGCACTACTATAAATCACTGATTTGCAATTACAACTGAAAAACAATGTTTTTGATGCAGAAATATGTTGCATGACGGAAAATTTATGAGCAATTCATTTCTGAGACTTTAAAATGGCATTGTTGTGGAGGCATATCTTCAATGCACAGCACGGCATAAACGCTCAGAATGCACTAATGGCACTTTTGCTCGCCAACTTCTCCAAACATCTGTTGCTGAGCGGAGGTGTGACAAAACTATTTAGCATTAGTTTAACTTTAAACAAGAAAATGCATCCTCGCTCAAGCAGTGGAATATTGTGATACAAGGTGAGACAAAGCATCTTGGTAATCTTCAAAAAATTAATTGATGGAGAGGCTTTGATTGTATCACAAGCATGTGTGTAGCACGTGTTGTGCTATACTATCACCCCGTCACGAGAGCCAATCAGGTGGAAACACGTGTTATTACTTTCATCGGTTAACAAAGCATTTCATTTCCACCTTCATGTAGCTGTCATTCCATTCAACATGACTGCAGTTCCCAGTAGCTATTATAGCCTGTCTGCAGTTAGCGTACGCCGCATTAATGCTTATCGTAATTGGCGTCACGTTCGACGCGACTGAACTAATAACAGTCAATCAATTGAATCTGTGCGCCATGGCTACTCACTCACTGACAGGTAGATGTCGCAGATGCTGAAATTCAGTCCACGGCTTTTAAGCACCAGGTTGCAAATCTCTGAGAGTACGACGGAATGATTAGAGTCGGATGGGAGCCATTAAAATGGCAGACACGTCATGTTGCGAGAAAGCATAGCGTACGCTTGAATGCACTTGGTGCTCTGGAAATGTTAGCACCGTCAGGAAATGAGTCTGGAATGAAAAATTAAAGACCTTTGCCAAAACCGATGGTGTAGAAATGTAACAAAGTGCATAAGCAGTGATTTATTATTGAAGTTTTATCTAGTCGAGCCTTTCTGCTGAGGACTGGCCTGTCCTTTATGAGGGAATCTGGAGCTGTCAGAGCACTTCTGGAGCACCAGCTCAAAAGTTCCTGAAACAGAATCGCAAAATAGGACAGGATATAGCTCAGGATGATGGAAATGCTGCCTTTACCTCATTTACACAGACTGGGTTTTATCTTGTTCCCTTCATACGATATGATTAGCTAATATGATATAATAAGATATGTTTGAGATTTCATTCTAACACATCTTTAACCTTTAAATTCACCCAAAAAGTTAATTTATACTGTATATTTATATATATATATATATATATACAAGAACAACATTGGAAAATAATGACAAACAATAAACCAGTGCCAGAGTTATACCACAAAGAATATTATAATATAACATAGAAGAGGAAAATTGTGAGATTTTTTGCAAAAATCTGATATAATCACCCTTTAACCTGTAAATGTAAATAAAAAATGTTAGAGTGAGACAGCTTAATTTTACGAATGTAATGTTTTATATTTTAATTAAAAGCAATTTATAATTATATAATACTGTATATGCTTTATCAGTCCTATACTTCTTAAAATGTATCATTATTTCAAAGCCACTCAACTGTGAAGCATCGTTCATGTTTCTTATGATTACATGCACATCGATTCAAAATAGTTTTGTATGTATGGAATGGAAGAATAAAGCAACAGTGTCAATTTTTCTGAGGTTGCAAGATATCAATATTTACTTTTTAATATTCTCCAGAAAATGTTTTACTGTATATATTTATGCTTTAATTTAAAATAATATTTGTTATGTTAATAATGTATTATACCAATACTAGGCTTACGTCAATTCAGGTCATCAAACACAGAAGACCAGAAACACCCAGAAAACCTTAGAAACGTCCTAAAATCTCACAAAGCATTGCGATGGTTTTGTATAGCATGCAGTTTCTTTAAACACATGTATTTTATTTAGCTGATTTACACTTCCAAACCTTTTCCTCCAAAGAATAACAGTCTTAGCGTTTCTACTATTATTATGAAATGTAAAATGGATTTTTCTACAACTAATTTAAAGCAATTATTTTGAAAAAAAATATCAATTACAAGTAAGACAACTTTTGCCTTTAGGGGAGAGTAAAATTCTCAATTTGAGTCATATTCTCCAATTGGGTACTATTATTACCTGATCAAATTTGTAGAGCCATGTAACGCCCTCAGGCTATGAAACTAAGTACTGCTTTCAATCATGTTCCCATCTGCAAAATGACATAAAAAACAACACTTGTTTTTCTCTCAAGTACTGTATGTGAACAAGAACTGAGGTGTCTACTTAATTGTTGTGTAAAAATAGATCTATTTAAAGGCACAGGAGTTTTTTGATGGCATCCCATAGACATGCTGATTTTCAGAGATGAAAATGTGTGTGCACTACATATAAAAAGGGCTTTGCAATCACATGAGTGTCTCTGTAATTTATTTATTTTTTCTCTGCAAGGACAACCTCTAATGGTTCTGCGAAAAGCTAGTGATGTTCTGGGAAAGAATAAAAAAACGGAGTAGAGGAGAGTGTGGAGGAGCACAACGTAGCGGAGATCAGGTATGAAAGAGTGGAGGAGTTACAGAGAAAGCATGATTTTTGAATCTGTTTGAGCGTAAAACCTCACAAGCAAAAGAGAGATTAATCAACAGAAGACGCTAGAACAGCGATTTGCTTGTGTTTTCATGCCATCCTCTTATCACGGAAAGTGGCATAAAGATCCATATTAGTCATGCAGAACCCATCTGGACCACTTTGAAGCTTATATAAGAACCGGCCACTTACACATAATTTGATTGACGTGTAAAGTGACCAACCAGAGATTTTGCTTACCATTTATGGGTGTGTATCTGAAAGGACAGAAATAATGGGAAGATTTAGGTTCATAAAATGTTTTAGATTATGGTTTAAATGTCTATTCAACTGATACAAAGCAAGTGTATCTCACTATATCTTACAATAACTTCATCCAAAATTAATAGATTTTCAGCACTGTTTAAAAGTTTGTAGGATTGTGATGTTTTTGAAATAACGCAAATATACTCATTAAGGTTGTTTATTTGATTAAAAATGCAGCAAAATAGTATTACAATTTAAAATAATACATTTTCAAATGTAATTTATTCCTGTGATTTTCAGTGTCACATGATCCTTTAAGAATTAATTCTAATATTGCTGAATAAACATGTCTTCTTATAATCAATGTTGAAAATTTTATATGCATGCTTTGAATAAATTGTGGCTTGCTGACTTTTAACAGCATTGGACCTTGTACTTCTCCATTCTCATTTTAGATGTCATTGCATTGACGAATGTTCTCCATTGGAAAATATGGAGGAATGTGTTGGAGACGTTCTTCCTAATGCTGAACCGCTTTAACAGGTACTTGTCACAACAAACGGTATAATTAATTCAAACATGCCTTAAACACGTCTCAGGGACTGGTGATTAATCATAGCTCAGATGTAATGTGAGAAATGTGTTTAAACATAAACAGCCTGATTTTACTACTAATGTAAAGGCTTCTGAACTTTCTTGGTGGAGTATAAGTCGTGTATGAGACCGCAGAGCTTCATCACTTCCATATTACATCTCGACGGCAATAATATGTTCACAAAGATTAATGATAGCAAAAATATAGATTTACTATTGAATTCAGCCCCTCTGATAGCTTGATGGCTACAACTCTCTACAGACTCCACAACATGTCCTGGAGAAGCCATTTAGTGCATAATGACTTGTGTTCAGAGCATATTCAGATGTCACATTAATATATTTTTAACATCACCATCATCAGTTTCTGAAGGAAAAAATAATGCAAATGTTCTCAGAACTTGAGCAGTAAACACATCTGCAGAAAGTCAGAAACTCTTTTATTGTAGAATTGAAATGAGCTTAATCATGCATTACTTACTTTTGAGACTTTTGACTTTCAATGCATTAAATTTAGCCAAAGTGACAGTAAAGACATGCTAAGTAATGATTTTCTATTTTATTTAAAATAAATGCTGTTCTTCCTATTCCTCAAAAAAAAAAAAAATTTGAAGCAGCACGACTGTTAATATTGATAATAACAAATGGTTTTTCTGCAATGTTGGACATCATAAGAGACTTCTATATACTTCTTTTTTTAAAGCTATTGCAAATAGCAGTGTATCTTCAAGGTTATCCCATTTGCTTGCTCCTGAGTATCTCAGACCAAACTCTTGAATATGTTTCAGAGATCTGAAGCCAAGAACCCTGCACACTTTGGCAAACCGAGCAACTGGTTCCTGCTTAGAAGAGCTCGAAGTATCAGCCCGGGAACTTCCAACAGAACTTTGTTTCTCTGGCAGGCTGATGGTATTGCAAAGCCGCCAGACATGTTGAGAAAGTTTATGCCACTTTATTTCACAAAATACATCAGGCTGTCCTCGGTTCCTCCTAGAAGACGTTTACACCACGAGGCTGTGCACTTCTCTCAGCGAGGGTTCCTAACAATGATATGCTGGTGAGTCAAGGTTGCGTGTGGGCCAGCTGGAACAAACTCATAAATCAGATCGGGTCGACTGGGGCTGCGTTGTTTGCCAACCATCTCCTCATTCTAAATATATGCAGACATCTTATGAGGCTGTAACTTACTGGGGTCACTCGCACCCTCTGGATTGCCAGTGCTGCAGACTAGACTAGACATATTTGCTTAAAGAATTAGTTTGCCCAAAAGTTTCCCTATTATGGGTTAAGAAAGGTTCATATTTTGGTTTTGGGAGTCCCCAACAACAGGTTGACATGCATGGAACGTCAAAAAAGACTGCATTTATTTTACCTTTTTTGCTTTTTTGACTCCCAAACGATTTGGCTCAATAATTTAATTTTCCTAACCCCTCCTTTATTAGTCGTACCTGGAATGGCTGATAAATCAGCATTTGTAATGGCAGTGTAGCTTTGTGTACAGCTTTACCAGGGAAACCACTATTTGAAAAAAAAAAAACACCTAGTGGCAAAGAATGAATTTGCATTTTCATTCAGACCAATGTAAAAAGCTGTGTTGCACACTACATGAAAGGTCTTTTTTTATATCTACTTTTTTTTTTTAAATAAGAAACCTTTTACTTGACAAGATGTTAACTGATCGGTGGTGTGGATTACTTTTGATGTTTTTATTAGCTCTTTGAACTGTCATTCTGACGGCACCCATTCACTGCAGAGGAAGTGAAAAAGTGATGCAATGCTATATTTCTCCAAATCTGATGAAGAAACAAACTCGTCTCTTTTTTTTCCTCCTTGAAATGACATTCTTTATTCTTTAGTGCACAAAAACAGATATCAGAATGTCAGTATTGACTGGAGGCTGTCAAGCTTTAAATCTCATTTGTGCTTGTGTTGTTTCGCATTTGATGGCAAAAATTGCCATGGCTTGTTCTGTTTAATTTCATTTTCTTTTGAATGCTTTTTGCTGCTGCATGGCTTCATGTTATGCAATCTTATATTTTGCAGGAAAACACTTTTAGATAGAAGCGGTATACAATAAAATTCAAATTGAGTTATCAGTTAAACATTTTAGACCCACTTTTAGTTTGCTCAACTCTGACAGGAAGTAGGATAGAAAATCTGAATGTTACGTAAGCCAAGTAAGCGTGAGATATTCAGACAGCGATGAAGTCTGACAGACGGCTGCCAGTGAGATTGCTGTCACTGCGCAGTGATTTCATGTTCTGATTCAGAACAGATTCAATAACACATACAGAATTGCCATCGGGCCGGCGTTTGCTAAGCCTCTTACTTGTTTAACATGCCACTCATGTCAATGGTGGATTTTCGGTGGGGCAGTCAAGGTCACACAGTTCACGGCACTGAAAAGATAAGCTTTGCTGCTTTAACAAACTACTGAACAGTGATCATTACATGTCCAAAATGAGGAAAGGAAAGAAATAAGGAAAGAAGGGGAAAACATGGAAGTGAACATTACTATTACAAGTGAGCATACTTTGACAATACATGTTACAAGCACAGTTACTGTAAGTATGACTGTCTGCTATTATCTAATGAACAGGATTTGCTTTCAAGTTATAAAAATGTGCAAAATATAATACAATTTAATAAAATCAATATATTTCTATAACTTATATTATTTCTATAGAAATAAAACATATTTTTCCTAAGCATTTAAATGCATGTGTGTCTAGTTATTTATACATAATAAATAAAAACAGTTCTCACACATACTGTAATATGTAAATGAAAAAGTTTAATTTGGATGTGATTAAGCACGATTAATCACTGGACAGCACACACACACACACACACACACATATATATATATTAACTTAATTTATTTTAAATTTAAGTTTTCCTGCAGTTTTAATTTAATTTAATTTCCCAAAATAATAAAATTTTATAAATTTAAAATAAAATAAAATAAAATTTTCCCCACAGGCAAAATAACAGCAGGCAAAACTAGTCATTTCCATTTGCTTTAGTCTCAGTAAATGCTATAATTTCACTAGGAAGGAAGTTTGGGTTTTGGAAGTTACAGTATGAGTTACAGTGTGTTTTCATGGTGTGTCAAGTGTTTTATCTCAAAGATCAAAGATAATTTGATTCCTCCAGATACACGCCTTTTAAATGTAACACCAACCATCAGTCGCTTGTTAACACATTGCAGTGAGGGGGTTTGGTTAATTCTTCTGAGTAAAGCAGAGATAGCAGAGAGGGAGGATTACAGTGGCAGTAGGAGGTGACAGCTCACATCAGTGGGTCCGGATTCTCTTTGAGTTCTCTGTGAGGAGCTGGAGATATTTCCAAAAACCCCGCAGAGGTCTTTAGATCCTCGGGAACAGCGGGATCTTCTGCTGCGCACCCTGTGGGGATTGCAGGAGGAGACGTTGGCGTCTCACGAGACACACTGTCGAGAGACTTGGCTCCTCCAGCACACTGAAACCAATTTGTGCTTCAGGTGATGATGTTAGCAGGTGCTAAGCTAATAATGTCACACAACATTATACTGAAACACAAAGGACACACACAGGCACATGGTAAAATGGTGCATTTATGATTAGAATGCATGTTTTTAAAAAACTTCACCAAACCCATTTAATTTTGCGAATATTTTTATTCAACAGTTTTAAGTGTGTCTTTGCTAGCGGATGTGTAAATGTTCTTATTGACTTCACTTAGCGACAATGGAAATTATCATGTTTCTTTGCCCCCCTCTCCATCTCCTTGTGCCAGAGTGGATGTCCAGTTTGGAGGTGGATGTCGGCCACCATTAGTGAGACTGACACTGCAGGGGTGAACGGGTCACCTTCTCGGGTCACCTTCCCTGGACTGTAAATTAGGATCAGCGAGCGGCCGGGTCCAGGGCTGACACAATAATACATCTCATGGTTAATTTGGCACAAGCAGAGGATTTGTACTCTTAAAGGCACGCAAAGAGTAGTGGTCTGTCTCTGCTGCCCCTACGGTACCTTCTCCTAATGAGACTCTGTACATTTGACTGTCTCCGTTAGCACCTTCTGGCTGCCAGCTTCTGTCTGTCTCTCATGGTTATGACAGCAGTGTGTGTTTGAGCAGGAGCACCTCATGGCCGGGTTAAGATGCAAGATCATTTTGGAAAACCGTGTGTAAGTCCAAATCAGGTGTAATAATGGAACAAAGGGATTTTTTTGTTCACTATCGTTTACATCAGGAGCTGCATTATGAGCCACTCCATTACTGATTGGAAAAGAAAAGTCAATTAATTAACTTTGCAAGAGCTGTATGTAACATTTTTTTTAGAAAAGACAAGATTTTGTTTATTTAACTGTGGTTTAAACAATTTTCTTTATTTGTAGAGTGCTAAAGAAGATCTATAAAGCTTCAAAGACTAAAGTCTCAAAACCAAAGAGATATTCTTTATAAAAGTTATGACTTGGACACACACCCCTAAAACGCTTCGTTTTCAAATACGCCAAATAGCTTCAAATAGCTGGCCAATCAGAGCACACTTTGCTTTTTTATAACGATGAGCTTTGTACAAATCAACCCATTTCAGGAGGCAGGGCTTAGAGGAGAAACAAAAATGTACAGCAAGTGGAAAATAAATGTGTTTTTTTGCAACTTAAAGCACATAAACATATTGCATTACACCAAATCCACAAAATAATGTTCTTTTTAGCAAAATCATGTGACCTCTAAGAGCCAAAATAAACTTAGTTCTGTAACATAAGCAGCAAATTAAGAATTCATTGAGGGAAATGTTGCAGTTAAAAGTGAATAAGGGTTACCGAAAACTGTTTTCTATTTGAATATGTTTTAGTGCGTTTGAGTGAATTTACTTCTGTTCACCAAGGATGCCTTTGGTTTTATTAAAATGCATCAAAACCAGTAATGTTACTATAATTTAACATATATGTTTTGTATTTGAATATACATTTAAATTTAATTTATTCTACTTTTAAAAAAACAAAATCTTTTGCAACGTTAAACATGTCTTTACTGTTACTTTTGATTAATTGAAGCCATCCTTGCTCAAAAGAAATATTTATTTAAATAAAAAAAGAAAAAATCATACTGAGCACCAACTTTTCAGCAATATTTTGTACACATATGAAATAATGTGACTACAATCTAGCAATATCTGCTATATATCGCATGCTATGTCACGTAGCTTTTTTATTTTTAAAGAGCAGTTGCAGCCTTCTCTGTAATATTCAAATCAACAACAGTATAATTTTCTACCCAGCACTCTCCTCCTTTCCTCTACTAGTTATTCTTCAATAATAGTACTTCACGCTCATCAGCTTGATTAGTTGAACTGCTCTGCTTAGTTATTTTACATATGGTTTGATAGGAACAGCGGCTCAGTTACAAGCTCTAAGCCAGCCATTGTTAATGAACACCCCTCAGCATGTATAAACAGGCTGTAATCTGCTTAAGTTGAAATTAAAACAGGTGGAAGCCCACACTCTATCTCGCAAAGACACCCAAGCGTACACCTGACAGATAACACAAACCTATTCATGTACACGCTCCAAACTTATTTGCAAGTCCACGTTAATTCGCTTGTTTGTGAGCCCGAATTGACTACATGATTACACATGTTTCTCAAAGCAGCAAGGCTGCCGGTGAGGTTAATACTTATTTCCAGTGGTGCATTTGTCTGGACTTGCTGGTCAGCGTGCTAATGGAAGTGACTTTGCTTGACTTTGACCTTTAGCAGTTGATGAATGCTTTTGTTTCATTCATTTATTTAGTTCAACTCCTGGTAGATGCTCTAACCGTCCTTCAAATAAAACAGCTCCAGGTGCATTGCGAAATTTTCCCATGCATTTTCCTTATATCGTGAGTCTTTTTTATAATTCCCAATTAAGATGCAAATGAGCTGTTGGGTGAGACAGAGCGGAGGAAGCAGATACCTGGCTGGGTTGGTGGAGAAAACTCTCTTGAATCTACGGGGCAGTTTGAGCCGGCAGCTAATCAGAGGCAAACAAGAAGGAAAAAAACAACTCCGGCCCACCAAAATTGGCTAATTTTCTGTTCCTCGAGTGGCAGCATGTGTTTGGCAATTACAATGATCCCATAAATATCCTAAGATCCATGAAACAGGGCAAGAGAACCAGGAAACAATTATGATTAGCGATTTAATTACAGTCTAAACTCCATCAAAGCAAATTTAGGCTATGATTGCTCGGGAACCGACTTGAAGAGGGAGCTACTGTATCCCCATTACGTTCTGTTCTGAACTCAATCTCCCGCACAATCTCGTGATGAGAACCAATCATAAGGCTTAGCATCATGCTAATTATAAACAATTCCGCGCGTTATCTTAGAGCCATATGCTTCGGATGGTTCGGAGGAAGTGGAATGTGCCACTCGTCCTCAGAAGAATTGGACGATTGAATATGGCATGACCAACATAAGGCACCATGCTCATGTAGGCTTGAAAAGCTCTATAAAGTGTCTCTTTGTGTTTCCCCATCCAAATTCAAGCTCTGTTGTGATCTTCACTTTATTTCAGCTGAAGGTGCGTGGGCACTGCGGACTTTAAATGGAAAGGCATCTGTTGCAATAATACCTAGCAGACACTGAACAGTCTGTAGTAGAGCTGTCTGAGTCAGTGAAATATAAGCATAAGATTAGGGAAAGGAGAAATCTAGTTCAAAACATATGTGTCAAGCTTTTAGAAATATGTTTGTTTGTGTTTATTTTTTATTTTTTAACTATGACTTTGCTATATTTAGCATATGTTCACTCTAAAATGATTCCTAGCTTGTTTTTGTACACAGATTTAAATAAGAATTTTTATAATATTTAGACCCACTTTAAATTAGGTGGCCTTAACTACTATGTACTTGCATCAAAAGATAAGTGCAATGTACTTATCATGGTCATATTTTATTGCAAAACACTTTTGATGCTATTGAGGTGGATTAGGGACAGATTTAGTGTTATGGGTAGGTTTAAGGATGGGTTAAGGTATAAGGGATGGGTCAACAATAAATGTAATTACAGGAATTAATTACAGATGTAATTACATATAGGTATTTTTTTAAAATACAAAGTAAAAACATTAATAGCTCATTGTACCAAATGATTATTTTAACTACAGTAGTCAAGGCCACCTAAATGTGGGAACTAATATTTAAATTATAATTTAATTTATGGCAATTTATCTCACAACCTCTTATCTCTGACAGAATCAAACTGTGTAATTGTTAGAAAAAAAAGTTAGAATTGTGAGATATAAACAGCATTTCATGTAATTAGTCTTTCTTTCAGTGTTTATATCACACAATCCTGTTTATATCTCACAATTTGGGCCTTTCTTAGAATTAGTTTATA
>JAUMHR010000075.1:19749413-19762090 GCA_032361145.1 Enteromius fasciolatus
ATTACGTGATACTAACACGGAATTATGCATTAAGAGTTCGTGGTTATTTCACGCAATTCTGTGAGATCAGGTTGAAAATGAACAGCCTTGTAAATCTCTCTTGACCAAATCTTTTTGTAAACTTGCTATAGATAATTAGACATTAAAAAAAGCAAAATAAAATGATTAAATAATAATAATAAAAACATTATATTATTATAATAAATATAAACAAATAAATTATCTTTAAAAAGTATGTTTTATTCATTTATTTGTTGTTTTATTTCTTTATTTGTTATTTTTAAACAAAGTTTTTTTTTCCTGATAACAATAAAATTTTTCATGAAAAAAAAAATTCTTTATGCAGCCATCAGCTGTCCTCATTTGTATGTAAAATGAAAAAAAAAAAAAAGTCGATTTTGTTCCTCCTCTCTTTTGTGCTGGATCCATAGAGACATGACATGTTGACCTTCACAGGTCTTAAGCAGAAAAAAAAATATTCTCACAATGCTGAATTGACGTTTTATTAGTATTTCAAGGGGCTAGAAGCCCCTGTGAGACTCAACAGTATTGCGCTCTGGGTCTTAACCTAGTTTTTTGATGATGTGGCCGATTGCAGATTGACACTTTCTATAGAGGTCCTGTTCTGTACCTGCACACGCACAATGTAGGTTGTCTGTTTTTCTTTTATCTCTTTCCCACACATTGCCTGAACACGTGCTCTGATAGCTGAGAACTGAAAAGTTGAAAGAACATCATTTGTAGCTCTTATAAACAAGATGAAACAGATAACATGAGATGTCTTGGGACACAAAGTCTCTAAAATTAGACAGACTGAAATACTCCCTCGAGTCCCAGCCCTGGTTTGACACGATTAGAAGATGAGGGTGCGCCTAAATGGAGGCTTTAATCAAACGACATTCAGTTCTCTTTTACACAGCTTGATCTCAGTATGACTGAGAACAGCAGTCCTCAGAAACCCTCATCAGCACATTATAAACATACACGCACAAATATGTGGGGTTATGGGGGAGCTGAATGTAAAATAAAGCATGTTACAAAATCAACCCAATTTTGTCAAACTTAGAACACATGCAATATGCTTAATTTTGACAGATTTGGCAACAAAAACTAACCAATAATGCTAGATTAAAAAAAACAAACAAAAAAAACCTGTAGAAATGCAAAAAGCTAATAGTTACAAAGGCCAGCGAAGTAACAAAGTAACCAATTTTACAATAATATCTTGTAATTGATGTGTTTCGTGTTTCATACTCACCATATGCAAAAATGAAATGCACAAAAACACATCACTTACACGAGTTTCTTCCCAAACTTCAAATGCCTGTTTAATGAATACAAATAGAGGCATTTGTTAGCTTTAAGATGAGTTTTTCAATTCAATTATTCAATCCAAATACACTTTATTGTTGGAATTTGATCTCAAAGCTTAACCTATTCAATCTAGCATCTGGCTCATAATCTCTTAGCCTATTATTACTTATACTACTGTGAATAGCGTCCTGCGGATTCATCATCGAGGTGCCCTTCGTGTGCATCGGGATGGACATTGTGGGGCCGCTGCCTGTGGACATGAACACATCCTGGTCATAGTCAATTATGCCACCCGGTATCCCGAAGCAGTTCCCCTCCGCAAACCCGAAACCATTGCGTAGGAGCTCGACCTCGTCACCGGCCGATCCGTCAAACCTGAAGCTTATCAGGCCCGGCTACATAAGCCACATGTGCAGCGACAGAGGTTCAGACCTTTCTCCATGAGAGCATACGCTAACGTTTCCTCTCCTTCTATTCCCAGACACCAGCCCTCACCCCACAGGAAGACTTTATTCACCTGCACCAAAAGGACCCACCGAGCACAGCGAGCACCGATTACCTTCTCACCTCTCTCACCATTGTAAATAAAATACACCCTCCAGAGTTTTCACCGCATATCCTTGTCGTGCGATTCTTCCACTTGCGACACTACCCAGACTGGGGCTCGATCAATACCTATATTAAATCCCTATATACAATATCTATATTGGATTATTTTTGGACTTTAAATGATTGGTTAGCATTGGTAATCTGTTCTGATGAAGAAACAAACTCATCTCAGATGAGCTGATTTTAATTTCTGATTGAACTTTTCCTTAAAATTTTGGCACATAACTAATCTTGCACTATGAACATGAATAAGAAGTGTGCCATTTTTCAACCATCAGATGTACAATTTTTACCTGGAACAATAAAACGGTTTTATAAATCTTAGAGACTGACACTGAAGAAAGTTCTGGAAGGATCTGACATATAGTGACCAGAATAATTAAACATTTTTGGATAAGCAACCAACCACCCAAAACACCCAAGCAGCTGCATACACCCTTGCTTATCTTCACAAGGTATGCACTGCACTAAGTCAAATCCGCAAAAACATACTTCAGTAATCAGGTGACTGCATGTCAGCAGCTGCTGTTCTCATCAACGTGCATGATGTGTGGATGAAAATCATTTCTGTTTTTTACATGCAGAAAACTGCCAACGGCAATAGCTTTCCTAATTGTCATCAGTGAGACTTTGAATGAACAAGCAATTGTCAGATAAAGACATCGCACATAAACTTGCCATTCAATTCTATTCTATTTACAACAATAGTTCTGCAGATGAGAAAAGCAAACAGCCTAAAACAACAGAAACTGTCTCTACGTGACTTCATCTTATTAGATTTGTTAAAACATTAGGAGTGATGAGCTATGCACGTTTTTATTTCAGCTTTGGGGAAAATCATAACATAGCTTAAGTCAATCATTGTCATTAAGAATATTAAAAAATACATCAGCATGGAATTGGTGCATATAGTGCAAGTTCCACTCATTTCACAAATCATATAAGAATGAACTTCTAAATTCCCACTCTGGGACTGAACAGATCGAATAAACGGGAAATGAACGTAATGCAGTGGGAAGCTGCTGCTATTAAAGAAAACTAGCAAAATTACTTCCAGTTTGTTCTTTGTAGTGTGTGTGCCTCAGTCATTTACGCATGCAAATGAACTGCCAGGTAGAAATAAACCCACAATATCACATCATATTGTTTCATATTAGTCTCTGGTATGAAATTAGAACGTTATCTGATCTGTACATTAGCTAACATACAGTACAGGAAGCACAGAAAGCAAAAAAAAAATGAAGAACAGATGAGGACAATCCTCTGGGTAATATAAGCCCTGCATTTTAATAACAAAAACTTTTGTGCAAAATAATAATAATGATAGTAATAATAATTGACACTACAATAGTAAAGCCAGAAGTATTCAAAGCAACGCAAACTGATAATGATTCAGAGGGAGATAAATCTGAAAGGTCAAACTGGTGGAAATAGATGGAGTAATTTTAGAATTAAACACTCACCCACTCTGACATGATCAGGTCAACTCACGACCCAACTGAACTGAACTTGAAATGATGATCTGCCAATGAGCCACTTTTCAGCGACCTCTCAGGTCCGTTAAATGAAAGTTACACTGCAGCATCTGCGACCCATTTCACACCTGCAGTGTTACAGTGGATTTTAAAAAAGACTACTTCTATTAATAAAAATGCTAAACTAGTAGAAAAATGCTATTTAAAAAATGCATAAACTTAAAAAAATGAGATTATATACATGAAAATATTATAATCTGGTTTCTTGTTGATTATCTTGTTTCAAAAATGCATTGTAGACAAGGCTTTGCCTTATTTGATAGGTTCATCACGTCACTGAATATTATGTCAAATAATATCACATTAATAATGTCAACACGAATTCATCCAGACCAAAGGCATACATACCACACATAGTCAAATCATGTAAATGATATAGATGAAGATTAAGCCTGAAGTATTAAACTAGACTTTCCTACTCCAAACATGGCAGGAAAAAACTAAGCCATTGCCCACTAGCCAGTGAGTCAGATTTGTGTCCCAAGCATAAACAAATTCAGCTGAAACCATAGCTTTTAACTAAAATACTGCAGCTCAGGGCACATGCAGACAAACAGGGACTAAGCAAGCAAACATGACTGATTAGACTGACAGTGTCCTCGTGTTATTAGTTTACAATGGAAATTCATAATGGCAAGTGGCCTCTTTGATTGATTTTGATTTATGCAATTATTCATGCTATTCTGTTCCCTATTTGTGAACTGCTTCGGATACAGCCCCCTGAACCCTTTAAATGCATGTAAATAAAGGTCTGTCTCATCTCTTATCCAGGCATCTCCAAACCTCGCGAGGTTTGAAGTTGGACGCGCAGAGCTCACCGCGCGCAAGACGTGGATGAGACGCCGGTAGTAAACCGCGAAAACCCAAAACACGTCTCCTGGAAGGAGAGACAGGGAATCGCCATCTGGCAGGGTAAGAACTGTGTCTTTATGCCTGATAAGCGTCTTCGCTTCCGCGCTCGTGGAGGCGTTTTGGCTGTTGCGTCATTGTTTCTGCATCTGCATAAATGGCGGATTTGTGAGGAAGTTTGTTTACGTGCTGCGTTTCAGTATTACTGATTTCTAAGCTTTGGTTCGGTTTTTATGTACTTGGTCCAAAGTTGCGCACCGCGTAAAGCTCATGGCGTTTTTACGCGACGCCGCGTTCACAGATGTTAGGTTTGTTTCACTAACGTGCGTTATTTGATTCTCTGTCATCATTTACTTGATAAGCAGCGCTGTAATTATTAGACCATTTTAAGAATGTTATCTCATTCTGCTGGGCTAATGAGCAAAATGTTCCCACACTCTTAGAAAACTGAAATTATTAGGAAATTGCAAAAGTGTGAAGCTAATAAAACATTGAAAGTCATATTTCTATTAATTTGCTCATCTCTAAAATATTTTATTTATATATACTTACATAGAGATTTTATTTTATTTTTGGTGTGTGCAGTTGCTAGGCTATCATTGGTGGTTATTGTTTTAAAAATGCATTGCATATTTAAACATCTTTGCAATTTCTTTGCTCAGAGGAGTAAGCCAGAGTAGTGATCAATCTTGGAACTTTGTATTACAGCATTTCCCATGTTTCTTACTCCTAGGATGACTCGCTCTAAAGTCAGTCTGAGCAACTAGTTTAAAGTTAAGCTAGTCTAAAGTTTTCTTTCTTCTCCGCCTGTATCGATTTTCATCTCCGTTAATCAGAGGAGATCATCAAGGTGTAACTGCAGCACAGTGTGGCTTCAGTAAAGGACTAGGCTGTGTGGCATCTGCCACCGTCGACCCATGTGGATTTGAAAATTGCATTTGTATTTCTCTCATGTCCCTCAAGAGCTCTGATTACATGGTCCAGCTCCTCATTACCAGCTCCTCGTTGTAAATCATTGAGTCTGGAGGACGCCCTGCAAACGAAACCAGAGATTAGGTCAGATCACACGCTGTGGCTGAAGTTCTCTCGTATCGTAGCTTAATTGCTGGCCTGCCCACACTTCCTGCTCTGAATAGATAATAGTATGCTAATAGAGTGCATGTCGTGCCCAGGTTTGGCCCCTTCAGACCCGTGAGGCATTGCAGTAGCACTTTCTGATGCGGTAGTAAGGGCAGTGTGTCAGGCCGGGTCAGGACACTGTGAGTCATGAGGTCCCTGGTGAGGGAAATCATGAGACTTGAAAGTGCCACTACTTTTTTTACCTTTTTTTTTAAACCAGGTTCATGCTGGTCCAAGGCCAGCTGATTTGTTCTGGTTAAAGCTGGTGGTCCTTGTCTAGTTGGTAAACTTCTATTATATACAATTTCACGATTGGCATCAAAATCGCAATATTAAACAAAATTAGAGATGTCCAAATGTTTACAGTGTGAATCATTTTAGGCTCCATAGAACCTCATATTGAATTAAAAGATATATTTTGATTGCTAATATATATACTAAATATCGTCAGTAAGTTAAAATATTTTGTATGTTTATACATAATAAATGCAGAACACGCATGTTGTGTAAACACACATTTTATTTTGGTCGCAATTAATCATTTGACAACAATTTTTTAGCTTTATCTCATTGTTAAAATATTTAAGTACTTCAGCTTAAGCTTAGTTTAGTTAGCTGCCAATACAACATTTGTTAAATGTGAAATGTAAGGGTTTCATCTAATATTTACATTTTAATATTTAATTTCAGCTTTAAAAACAATTTAATACTTTGTCATAGGTAGCAGATTATCTACATGTACATTTTGAATGTTATAAATATACATTTTAGTTATTTTTTTTAGGTGTTGAATTTATTACAGATTGCTTTGATAACTATTGTGACTGTGCCCCTGAGAGAATTCATTTATGCACTCAGATTTGCTGACAGTCCAACAGTTAGTGTTAGCATGCTAAAATCTCCCTCTGCATTCATCTCCTTAAAATAACTGATAAATAATTAAAACTGTAGTACATGTTTTTCCTTCTGATCAATAAAATCGTTCTCAGTCTTTTCACAGAGGAAAACTCTGTATTAATGCTGGAGAGAATCACGGCATACATGCATACATTTTCAGAGCTCTTTTTTTAACCACACAGCCCATGCTATCTCTCTTTCTGTTTCTTTTTATTTTATGCTGGGCAAGCCATTATCTAAAAAAAAAAAAAAAACTAAACATGTTCCATTGCATTTATCTTACACAGTCTTTCAAGGGCAACAGATGTTTGCTGTTATTTTTAGACCTTTCTCAATTATCAAACAATTACTGCATCAGCCCTAAGCGATTTATAAGCGAGTTATTTAACAAACATTGAACTCTTTTTGCCCTTTTTTTTTTTCTTCATGCACATATGCATGATAACCAATGGATTATCAATCATCTTGGACCATCTCTAGTATGAGTTGTAGTCCTCCTTCAGACACTAACAAAACTGGTCAGATTTCATAGGAGTGATCTGTACAGATCTCAGTCCAAAATGTTAGAGTAGAGAGTTTCAGATTGTGTGTGCGTGTGTATATATACATCTGGCAGCATTTGAGTCAATGTGGCACATTGGATGTTTTATGGCCGTGTTTGTGGGCTGACTGGCAGAAACAGCAGTGTCCGACAGCACACTCTCTAATGGGCCCATTGTAAGCACTGGCACATGGAGCAGTGTGTGTCCAGAGTGTGGAGCATCGATCTCCTCAAATCAGTGGCTATGTAGCTACCACTGAAGTTTTCTGTAAACAAGAAGTTCCTGTAAGGTTTGTGTGGAGTGTTGAGTTGCTACTATTGATAAAAATAAATTGATAATCAAATAATGTCTGTCACACTCTTTTAATCTTTAACATCACAACAACACGTTGTGTTTTGAAAGTCATATAATGCTCAACAGTGCTCTATGACATATTTAAATCTCAATTTTAAAATAACTGTTTCAATGTATGTTAACTTCTTTGACCATTAAGTCAGGTCTGCTAGTTTTATTGCACATTAATGGCTTTAAAATATTTTTTTAGCTCAAAAGGAAAATTTGTTTGCTCACCAAAATGATAAATTAATCATAATTTAAAAATTGCAGTATTATGTGAGTTTTAAATAACCATATGGGTGCTTTCAGAAATTACCTTTATTTTACTGGCCAAAAGAAACGTGCTATAGTTATCTTCCTTTTTTTTTTTTTTTTTTTTTATACCACAAATGTACACCACTCTGCACTCTTAATGTTTGTCATTCAATTTCTCACTTCATTGACCCTGAAATCACTGTATTTGTTTCATCTAAATTCAAGTGGAGAAAAAAAAGTTAAAATCAGCTCAGTTGTTCTGATAGACCGTCTTTTCTCTCACAAGTCCATTTTCTTCTCTCATGGAGTTTAATCTGTGCTTTTAAGACACTGAATCATCTTTTTGAACATCTGAACTGGCTTCAGAAGCAACCTGAATTCTTCCCTCTGCAATTATTGGTTTATCATTAATACATTTATCTTAAGGAAACCACCATAGGTATTATGTTCACATATCTGTATGTTTACCTTTAAAGGTCAGAAATCACAATCAAAGGTCAGGAAAATCGTGCAGCAGCATTCCCATCATGCTCTTCTGACTCACTCAGGAAGTTTATGCCAGTTTGTGTGCTCCTCATTCTGATCTCTATGAATAACTGGAGATGGTGCGATTGGAGTGAGTCAGAATGTAGAATTGTGCTAGATCTTATTCCAAACTGCCCAGCACAGATCCGAGGGCTTGTTTGGCAGGCCTTTGGAGAATGCTGGTAGGGGGCGTTTGTGATGAGGGCCTGTGGGAGAGTCGCAAACAGACGCAGGTATGACGCCATGAACTATTATTACTAAAGGCAGACGTCACAGCTGCGGCGTTTGCCACTGGGGAATATTATAGGAGTTTCCTTTATTAAAAGCGTTTGGTAAAACCCTCTGTCTGTGGAAGATATGTTCATGTGGGTGGATATTATGAGTCTTCCGCAGCCTTGCTGAACTGATATCGATTTTGGACGAAAACATGTAGACTGATGGATTCCTGCCCAGTGTGATGCTGTTTTTAAACCATCATTATCATGTAAAGTAATAAACCGAGTCAATAGTACAAAGCACCGTAGATACTGTACTATGTTTGTTAGGAGATGAACAACAGTTTTTCTTTGGCTTTATAGGTAATATTTTCATTTTTTATATATATTTGCAAACACAAATAATTGTTTTGCTGACTATATACCACAATGTTAACTACTTAATATTGAATTCAAATTAAATGTCACATTTGCAACTTGTCCGCATTCAAAACTTAACCTTCAAGAATAATTATTTGTAGGCTGTCTAAAAAAACATTATACATAGTGAGATACTCAAAAAGTGTACTTGAGTGCAGTAATCACTTTTTGTAAATTATTTGATGAATGATCATAACCTAGATTTGATCTGTTTAACAGAAACCTGGCTAAAACCAGATTAATGCATTACTTTAAATGAGTCTACACCCCAAGATTACAGCTATGAAAATGAGCCACGTCCAAAAGGCAAAGGAGGTGGTGGTGTTACAATTTTAGCAATATTCTCAGTATTTATTAGAAAGCAGGCTTTAAGTATAACTCGTTTGAAGTTATGGTGCTGCATGTAACATTATCTAGATAAACATGTGATGTTTATACAGGCCACCAGGGCACCACACAGACTTTATTAAAGAGTTTGCTGATTTTCTGAGTTAGTACTGGCTGCAGATAAAGTCTTGATTATTGGTGATTCAAAATCCATTATCCATGTTGATAACAAAAAAGATGCGTTGGGATCAGCATTTCTAGACATTCTGAACTCTGTTGGGGTTAGACAGCATGTATCAGGACCTACTCTTTGTCAAAATCATACTCTAGATTTAGTACTGTCACATGAAATTGATGTTAATGGTGTTGAAATTCTGCAGCAAAGCGATGAAATCTCAGATCATTATCTAGTCTTATGTAAACTCTATATACATAAACCTGCAAGTTCTGCACCTTGTTACAATTATGAAAGAACCATCACCTCTACCAAAAAAGACTGCTTTGTAAGTAATCTTCCTGATTTATCTCAATTCCTTAGCGCATCCGATAGCGCAGAAAAACTTGATGATGCAACAGAAACCATGCACTCTCTCTTTTCCAGCACTTTAGATACAGTTGCTTCTTTTCGCTTAAAAAAGGTAAAAGAAAACTGTTTGACTCTGTTGTATAATGAGCACACTCACACCCTAAAGAGAGCACCCCGGAAAATGGAGTGTAGCTGGAGGGAAAAAAAAGCTAGAATTGTTTTGTTTAGCTTGACGGGAAAATATACTAACTTACAGAAAAGCATTAAAAAGGGCTAGATCTGATTACTTTTCGTCTCTGTTAGAGGAAAACAAACATAACCCTCGGTATCTATTCAATACAATGACTAAATAATCAAAAAATAAAGCATCAACAGTAGGGTTGGGCGATGTCAACCAATTTGGTTCAATAATGTGAAACATTGCGATAGACGATGGTATCGTCGTCGCCATAGGTGGCAGGTTAGTTGTAACTAAAACACCAAGCCCCGCCCCACAACTGACAAAACGGTGTTCGCACAAGCAGGTGAGAGAGGATTGAGCGCAGGAGTGATCGCGAGTGAGTGCTTGAGTTGCGCGCGGTTGACACAAGCTTGCGGTCCCATTTCTTCGCATCTGTTTTCCTGTCACGGAAATGATTTACCACGCTCGCTTATTAATGTCATAGATTTGCCACCAAAGATTAAGTGTGATTTCGCGAGCTGGTTGCTGCTTCTGCGGCGGGGCGGAGGATCATGATGCCGGCTCAGCATCGTGATGTCTATCGGCCATCGGCGATGGACGATGGCATCGTCTATCGACCCAACCCTAATCAACAGATACTGACTTTTCACAAGATCACAGCAGTAATGCAATATTTTACTTCCAAGGTTATTACTAATCAAGTTAAAATAGAAACTGTGCAGCTGTCAGCTACAATATCATATCAGATGAGGAAAAATTCCACTCATTCTCTACCATAGGAGAGGAAGAATTATATAAACTTGTTAAATAATCTAAATCAACAACATGTACGTTAGACCCTATTCCATCTAAACTAATAAAAGAGCTCCTTCCAGAAGTCATAGATCCTCTTTTGTCTATTATTAATTTAGCATTGTCATTAGGATATGTCCCCAAAGCCTTCAAACTGGCTGTTATTAAGCCTCTCGTTAAAAAAACAAAAACACCACAACTTGACCCCAAAGATCTAGTTAATTTAAATCAAATCAAATTTTCTGAGATACTAGAAGAGGTAGTATCCTCACAACTATATTCCTTCTTAGAGAAATATGGTATCCGTGAGGATTTCCAGTCAGGATTTAGACCATATCATAGTACTGAGACTGCTCTAATTAGAGTTTCAAATGACCTGCATCTATCATCTGATTGTGGTTATATCTCATTATCAGTGCTATTGGATCTCGGCGCTGAGTTTGACACTATTGACCACAGCATTCTCTTGAATAGACTAAAAAACTCTATTGGCATTAGTGGAAGTGCCTTAGCATGGTTCAAATCATACAGTACTTATCTGACTGCTATCAGTTTGTAGCAGTGAATGAAGACGTATCATATCGATCAGAAGTGCAATATGGAGTACCTCAAGGCTCAGTACTAGGGCCATTAATTTTTACTCTTTACATGTTACTCTTGGGAGATATTATAAGGAGACATTGTGTTAGCTTTTTTTACTGTTATGCTGATGATACTCAGCTATATATTTCTTCTCAGCCAGGTGAAACACACCAAATTTAGAAACTAGGGGAATGCATAGCTAATATAAAAAATTGGATGACAAGTAACTTCTTGCTGTTAAATTACAAAAAACAGAGGTATTAATAATCAGACCTAAAAACCCCACATGTAATAATCTAGAACACTGGCTAACACTTTATGGCCGCTCTGTCAATTCTTCTTCATCAGTTATGAACCTAGGTGTGCTCTTTGACAGCAATCTTTCATTTGAAAGCCATGTTTCAAGCATCTGTAAAACTGAGTTTTTCCATCTCAAGAACGTATCTAAATTACGACCTATGCTCTCAACCTCAAACACAGAAACGTTAATTCATGTGTTTATGACCTCGAGGTTAGACTATTTTAATGCTCTATTGGGTGGTTGTTCACTCACTGCTGTGTGTGTGCACTTTTATGGGTTAAACGCAGAGCACAAATAATACCTGTCATGTCCTTTCCTTTCCTTTTTAATAGACATTTCTAGTCAGTGCACTGAATGATCTTTTTTGCTATGAAGTGCATATTTCTCATTATCCAATCAGTCATAGAATAAACACTGACCTTATTTATTTATACTTATCCTGTTACACTTGAAAATCACAGCATTGAAATAAAATGCGTTTTGAATGCCATTTCATGTTGAATTTAAGCCAAATGTTCAGGTTGGCCTTTAAAAAGCTATGGTGCACGTCCTAAGAACTGCAACGAAAGTCCCAAAACACCATCCTCCTGGGTCTCATTGAGATCCGCTTCAGAGGTTTTTGACAACTCAACCCAAATGTCTGATTTCTCTTAGACAAAGGTTAAAAAAATTGTGTGTTTAAGATAAGACAAAGATATGAGTGAAGAGGGAAACAAACTTGTCAGAAGGCTTGGTCTAAAGGGACAAAACAAAAAAGAAAAGGCGAGAGAGTCTTATCTTCTCAATTCAACCTGCAGACACAAGAGATTTGCTGTTGTCTTTCTACATTGTCGTTCGGATAAAGTGCTGTGAATCTTTAGGGATCTCTTGACATTAAACATGCCATTTACATGAACCTGGAGCCAGTGTTATGATACTGCTGTAGGATGAATAAAACCGCCATTAGTTCACTGATATCTCTCACAAGCTCTCATGCTTTTTGTGGGTTGACCCCTTTAGTCCTTTTTCTTCTGAGATATTTAAAAAGGTGTTTGTGTGTGTGTATATATGTATATGCATATGTATATGTGTGACAGTGTCAGGCGATCAGGCGGATGGTCACCCAAGGTAGTTTACTGCATCTGCGACAAACACATCTGAGACAAACACAACCGAAATGGCTGATCAGAGTACACTGCATCGATGTTGTGCAATAGGTTTTAACAGCAGATAAATACAGAGAGTCTGCTGCTCTTATTTTCTCAAATTACAGGTGACAAAGTGGGCAAAACCCTCAAAATAAAACATACATTAAAATAAAACAAAAGCTTATACAGTCAATTTACATTAATACAGTGAAATCTTAAATGACC
>JAUMHR010000075.1:19812654-19828113 GCA_032361145.1 Enteromius fasciolatus
CAAAAAATTATTAAACCTTCCACACATCCGATTTAAAACCCGCTTTAGATTGCTAGATGACGTCATATATCAATTTGAATATTCATTACGTCAATTTATCATATTATCTTGCTTCTCTGTGGTTCATAATAATGTTATTCAATGCACCCTAATTCTCAATAATAACTGTTTTCACTGATATATTTAATGCTTTCTGTTGTCAGGAAAAACGGAATGAATATGAAATAGTGACTGAAATGCACACTTTTTTAAGGCCTACTGAACTAGCTCTACATTACAAGATGTTAATCTAGATTAAAATCCTTATTTATAATCATTTATAATTATATTTATAATTCATAATGATGAAACCAAGTACAAATATGATATAGACAATGGCTATTCTGTGATTTCGGCTCTATTTGCATGTAAAACAGAATATCTATTTTATGGCCACGTCTGGTCTGGTAATTGTAGTTCCCGCTACCTCCCATTTGCTCCATTCGCCTGAGCAAACTTTCATCAGAAGACCTATCATTTTATTGAGTCATGCGACCACGACATTATCTAAAAAATTTTATATTGCAGTACGACGGTATTTACAATACCGTTACATCCCTAATATTAACAGGTTTTTTTCTGTTAAAATCACTGCCATTCTTTTGAGATAATATAAACACAGATCACAGTATATAGTATATATTGCTGTGGGTGAATGTGCATGGAAGTTGCACTGGATGACCAACGGGCCTGTCTGGCATTGAGTCTCTTTGGCTGAGTGTAAATACTCCAGGTTACGGTGATCCGTTATAACGAGGAATGGCTCCTTGGATGGCTCCCAGGCCAGTGTCGGAGGCGTCCACTTCAACCACAAACTGTTTCTCTGGATCGGGGTGACGAAGAATGGACGCGGTGGTGAACCTTGTACTGAGCTCATGGAAAGCTCTTTCACTCTTTGTGTCCCAGGGCAGGCATTTGGTTCCCTTCTTAGTCATTGAGGTAAGTGGAGATACGACCTTGCTGAAATTTCTAATAAATCTTCCATAAAAGTTGGCGCATCCTAAGAATCGCTGGAGTTCTTTTAGGTTCTGGGGTTTTGGCCAATTGACCACTGCTGCGACTTTCTTGTCATCCATGACAACCCCCTCAGCACTGATGACATAACACAGGAATGCTATTTTGGTTTGATGGAAGTCGCATTTGGTAAGCTTGGCAAAGAGTCTGTGGTTGATAAGTCTTTCAAGGACGGTGCGGACATGCTGAACATGGGTTTATAGGTCTCTGGAATAAATCAGGATGTCGTCGATATACTATGACGAAGTGGTAAAGCAGATCTCTGAATATGTCTTTACAAGGGCCTGAAACACAGAGGGGCTATTGGACAGCCCGAAGGGCATAACTAGGTAATCATAGCGTCCGTTGGTGGTTAAAAAGGCCGTCTTTCATTCGTCTCCTTCCCGAATTCTTATCAGATTGTAGGCACTGCGCAGGTCTAGCTTGGTGAAGATTTGGTCTAGATTTGAAGAAACAGTTTACAGCTTTTCTGCAGTTTAGGCTTACAAACAGTGTTTGGTACTTGTACATCAGTGTCAGTCATCTATCATTTCCTCTGATTTCAGGCATTATTCATGGGGAAAAAGGGTAGGGGAAAAGGGTGAAAAAGGGTATGGTGTAGTGATATGGTCAAGACTATATTTTCATAACAAAATTTAAATACTTACATGTCAATACTTTGTTATATACCCTTTGTTGGCAATGACAGAGGTCAAAGATCTCCTCTAGAACAGTAATGTTTTGGGGCTGCTTCTGGGCAACACAGACTTTCAACTCCCTCCAAATATTTTTTATGGGGCTGAGATCTGGAGACTGGCTCTCCAGGACCTTGACATGCTTTTTATGAAGCCACTCCTTCATTGCCTGGGTGGTGTGTTTGGGATCATTGTCATGCTGAAAGACTTAGCCATTTTTCTTCTTCATTGCATTTGCTGATGGAAGGAGGTTTTCACTCAAAATCTCACGATATATGGCCCCATTCATTCTTTGAATGAATCAGTCGTCCTGGTCCCTTTGCATAAAAACAGCCCCAAAGCATTATGTTTCCACCCCCATGCTTCACAGTAGGTACGGTGTTCTTTTTTCACAATTATACTGTTTCTTACTGTATTTTTGATCAAACAAATGCAGCTTTGGTGGGGTTTTTTTTCTTCCAAAAACATTTTACCGTCACCATACTGCAGAACAGTTATTTATGTAGATGATTTTTACGATTTATACTCCGTAAAGTTAATCCACTATAACAAAAAATAATAATAAAGATAAGTTTGCCATCAGTATGTATCTTTCCAGCTTTTCTCCCGCCATGTGTGTCAACATTAATTGACTATGCTAAATAGCTGCACAGTTCCAGGTGCTCAGCCTCGGTGTGTTTGCTGAAGCGAGCTCTGATCTGACACTCCTGCAAGGGGGAAATTATCCAGGCTGGTTATGACACACTCTGCTGAGCCAGGGTCATCTGGAAGCTCATGAAATAACCTCGACCACCTCCAAGACTTTCAGCATATGGCCCGTTTGACCCTCAAGGGCACAGAGACTCAGAAGCCTCAATATGTTCAAGGATCTGCTGTCGAAAGAAACTGACTTGTGAATTTTAGATCCCTCAGCTCATTTGTTAAGCTTGTCACTCAAAGCGAGCAGCGTTTGGGCTTAAAGAGGCTCATAAAGTAGAGCAGCTTCATAATTCCTTGGCTTCTGAAACAACGGCGAAGGTACAGTACAGTATGTAAGTGTTTGGACTGTTTTTAGAAAAACAATCTTCTGTTCCAGCATTCTGATTGATCGATAATGCATACCAAAAACAAAAAGTAAGTTGGAGTGTGGACTACTGGAGTGTGTTTTACTGACAATTTATAATGCCAAAAACTATAAACTTTTTTTTTTTTTTTTATGAATTTATAAAATATAATTGACCAAAAGTGATAGTAAAAGACATTTAGAATTTCCCAAAAGATTTTTATTCAAATGAATGTACAGTACAAAATTCAAAACAACTACATTCATCTGAAATTTTATTTATATATATATTTTATTTCTGAAGCATCATGCGACACTGAAGACTGGAGTAATGCTGCTGATAATTTAGCTTTGATCACATAAATAAATTACATTTTATAATATATTCAAACCAAAAACAGTTATTTTAAACTGTAAAAACATTCAATTAATTTTTGTAATCAAATAAATAAAGCACAGGTTCAAAAGTATTAAAACTGCAAACTTGAAAGATATAGAGTAGATATTTTTTGCTACTTTTTTATTTTTCATTTAACCTTAATTTTCTTTAAAACAACTCTATTTGCGTTTCGCTGAAGAAAGAAAATATAGATTTTGAACCATATGAGGCTGAGTAAATGATGTCAGAATGATTCATTTTGGATTAATGATTCCTTGACAGTTTAAGATCCTATACCTTCTGTAAACTAGAAGGGTTTTTTTCTTTTCTTTTCTTTTTTTTGTCTGTGATAAGATTAAGGTTGAAGGTTTTTGCAAAGCACAGGGCAAGAGTGGTTAAAGATGTATTAAGGCAGCAGAAAGATACTTGAAACCTTGCGATTCTCAGAAAGTTTGACATTTATGTTCACAGGAAGAAACTGGTGGGAGCAAACCGCTGTGCTGGTGATGTGCTATTTTGCACTGATAAAAATATATGCTTTATTTTCATACCAAGCATATAATTATAAACTCTTCCAGCTTGGCCCTTAATGAATAAGGGAGGAAGGGTGAAAAGCTCAGAGAGAAAAATCAAAAGCTTTCCACACAGAACTCTATGGCCCAGAGCTGCCCACACACACAGGCATTTCCATCTCTTCGCCCATAGCATCACACCCTTTACTCATCCACCCAGATCCAGCCGCCTCAGCCAATCACAAAGCAGCACTGTGACCCACCGTTGCCCTCATCCTGCCCACAGCCAATGATCTCATCCCCCTTGGTGGATCCCGCCCACTTCTGGTGCCTCTGCTGTGTTTGCCCGAGGTCACTGGGATTTCTAGCAATTATCGCTCTTTCTTTTCACCATTCTGCATTCCATGCAAGCTTTTTTTAGCACGGCGTGTTCAGATGGGGGTGAGAGGATGTTCTCGGGGTGCTTGTTCCGGCAGTTTGTTCAGATAGATGCAGAAAAAAACTAGCCAAAGTCCCTCGTACAAGACAGGTCTGTTCACTTGTCAGACAACATCACCAAGTTCTAACAACGCAAGCACAGGTCCTGTTTGCTTGAATGGGGAGAGTCTAAAACCTCCAAAACAGTTTAGACTGTATTTCAAAAATAGTACTTAGAGGCCAATACACGTTTAGAAGTAGATTTTAAAATTAATAATGTTTTTACAGTATTTTTGAGCAAATGTATGAAGCCTCTACAAGGCTTTTAATTTATTTTATTTTTAATTTCTATTTATTTACAGTTTTATATTCTTGTATCATTTTGGAATCTTCACAACCCTTAATTTCCTTTTTATTTATTTCTTTTTTCTTATGTTTTATATTTGTCTTAAAGTCTTGACCTCAATGTTGTTCTCCCAAACATCTTGTTTCCTCCTTGTTCTCCCTCACGGCGCAGGTTTGCAAGGACACAGGGAGATGGTTTATTGTCTTATTGGGGGTGCTGAGCATTCTGCGCTGTGCCTTTTCCTGTTGGATGGAGCCCTGCAGGGAAATCAGAAAGGAATCAGTCTAATCCAATGAGCCTGCTGTATCTCTCAACACATTGTGCCAATGAACAGAGTTAACCCACACACACACACACACACACACACACAGAATCACACTTTATAGCAACGCTCCGTCAATCCCTCTGTGTCCCTCAGCTACTCTATCTTTCTCCGTCTCCTTGATTCTCTCACAGTACACCTGTTTATTCTCTAACCATCTTCACTCTTTTTCCCTTTTCCTCAGGCTAAACTCAGACACGATTGCAAGAGAAGAAAACAAACCAGCGTCTGAGTGCTGTATGGTGCTCTCAAAGTGGACTGGTTGTCTTGTGGCCTTCGACTGTCTGCAGTTGTCCTTTATGTCATTTGAGGTTTCAATAAGGAAATCAGCCCATACAGCAAATGCAGACTCTGAGGAAAAAAAAAACCTTCATTGTTTTGAATAAGTGGTAAGTTATAAATGAATTCCTTCCAAATTCATTGAGTTTGTTTGAACTGAAGCTTCTGGTATGGTGACATCAGCACATCTAAACTTTAACACCTTTTAGTGTAAGCGGTAACACTTTATAATAACTACACACTATTAATGATTAGTTAAGTAAGGGATAACGTACAGGCAGCCGGTAGTTATCGCAAAAATAAGCCCCGACAGTGCTTACTAATGACTATTATGTTGGAGCAATGCTTTATAAAGGATGAACAGACTATTTATTAATGCTTAACTAATGTTTCATAGCGTTTTCCTGCTTAGGAAACATTGAAAGTTCATTCATTTCAAACACAGATGACTGTAAGCACCCATTGGCCCTGAACTTGGTATCTAATCCCTTCCTGGCAAGTCACTTTTATTTTTTACCGTCTATATTGTAGAGAGAAAATGTTCTTAGAACAACATTTTTGGAACATTCTTACGATGTCATTTTTTTGTATCCTTATTCTACATTTTAATGTTCTTATATTAATATTAATAAACATAATGGTTACATTATTGATAAAAATCTTTGCATGTTGTATGAAACATTTTTGTAACTTTTATATAATGTTCTTCTAATCATGTTGAGAAATAAAACTTTACATACAGTATTAATGCTTTAGAATGTTAAAAATAAACATTCAAATAACATTTTATTTTGCGTGAAAATAAAGTTAGTATAACACTAAGAAACGAAATGGCTTGATGGCTTTTGAAGACTAATAGTGGTCCACTGAGGGGTTTAAAATTGATTTGGGTGATTTAGGCAACATATTGATCCTGAGGTTTGTGTAGAACTGATTATGTTTGCACGTTATTTACTTGTGTGCCTTTTTGTGATATAAGATTCAACCAATTCTCTTTATGTTTAGATGCTTTTGGTTCATCAATTCAAGCATAATTGCTTTTTTTTAAGAGGTTTTTGGTGGTAGTTTATTCCTAACAGAGATGTATTGGGGCAGAAGAAGATGTAATTGTTGATCATTTTCTCTAAATTAAAAAATTGTAGTGGTTTCTAAACAGAAACAAAAAATAAGAGTAAATCTAATAACCGTGTTGTTTAAGTAGTAATTATTATATTAAATAATACATTCAGGGGTATCTCATTTGTTTTTATTCAAACGGTAGCATTTTTCTAAAAAAAAAACCATATTTGTTTATTAGGGAAAAAAGCTATCTTGAATGGCAGCATGGTAATCACAGTAATGAGGAGGCAGTGTACCTGTGGTTATATTCTTTAAATAACAAAACCATATTATTCATTATGAAGAACATTAGTACATTTTCATAAGGGAAAGTACAAAGTAGAATCAAGGACTTTAAAGGCTGGACCTCCATGAATTATGGACCCAGTTTTCCTCCTGTGTTTTATTGTAATGATCTTTGATCATAGGGGAAAAAAACTGACCTTGCTTGGCCTTCAGATATTCCAAAAGATGACTTGAATCATCAAATGCCTGATGAAAGGAAAACAATATTTGTTAAGGAGTAGGAAACAAACATCTTCAGCATGGTGCCAGTAACTTGCACATGTACAGAATGTGCACAAGTCTACTTCACACAAGCAAGATTTTATTTAATGTAAGTTTGCCCTGTAATGAAAGTAGAAATCTGTCTATCTATCTATCTATCTATCTATCTATCTATCTATCACCATTTGTTATTCAGTAGCTGATAATACTTCAGTTTTCTTCTGTTGCTTATAAAGGGTGTACAGTATTAAGATGAGATTTATCTGATGTCATTGGGGAAATATTTGTACTGTGGTAAGATATTGTCTGTACTGAAATGGCTTTCAAGGTCCAAGTTCAAGTTGGCATGATATTTGTTACAGCATTGCCAAGGCATTTGGATAAAGAATAAAATACAGAATATGATTACACCATCAAAGTAAAAAGGAAACTGTAACGCCGTAGGCGTCTCCTGTCTTGTCATGTGTTGTGTTTTCAGTTTTTGGTCCTTGTGCTTTTCTGTGTATGTTTATTTACCTGTCATCTCCTCATGTCTTCCCTCGTTGGTGTCTCCGCCCCTTCATTAGTGTTCACTCCCTGCCAGCCTTCTGTGCCCAGGTGTTGTCCCTTTACGTCTTGATTATGTGTGTATAAATACCGTGTCCTGTGTTTGCCCAAGTGTCGGAAGTGTCTCATGTCAGTTTGTGGAGCTCTGCATAGATCATCGCGTTTTCCTTTGTTTTGTTGTCTTTTCATTTAATAAATGTTCCAGTTTGCAATGTAGTCCGGCCTCTGAGTTCTGCCTGCTCGCAAGGAAGCGAGAGCGCAAAAAACCACAGCCAATTTGTTACAGAAACAATGGATGTGTAATAATTATGAGAAATTAAATAGATAAATATAATACAATTAAAATAACACCAGCAGACAGTATTTCTAATATTAACTATATTAATTTGTTCTCTTGGAAGCCAAGATTTTTGATGTCTTCCTTTTTCTATTTCTAAATTGTGGTCGATATTTTGAAATAATTTGTCTTTCTTTAAATTGTTTGATTGTTAAGTGATTTGCTAATTTGGTAGTTCTGTTTAGGGTCTGATAACACTGGAGTTTGTTTTGGAAGTCAAATGTTTTAGCAAAAATGCATCTCCTTTTTTATATATAGGTGTGATCAGTGCTTCAGACCAGGTCTCAGGGAAATCTCCCTTGAGCTTGAATCAATTAAGGGCTGCTGAGTTTAAGCATTTTATTACTGATGTTGTCTTGTCCACATGCCGTCTTTAGTATCCAGAGGGTTTTGGTAATTTATATTGTTTTCTTTAAATCTTTTAGCTTTTCCTTTGTTTTTGTTTAGGTCTGGTTGAGGAACAGTTTTTCGTGTTTGAGGGGAGGAGTTCTGACTTGTCACATGACTGTTTCAGGTAAAGGATTGTTTGGCAGTGGTCAGAAATGGGAAGTTAAGGGTCTAACTGTAAAGAGGATAATAGAATGTTAGTCAATGTCTGTTATTGAGTAATCAACTAAGCAAATCTACCAAAAGAATCTCCCCTGGTTCAGCCATTTATGATATAAATCCCAAGACCTTTACAGAGCTTTAACATCTGTTTCCCATGTCTGTTGTCTACATTGTCACAGCTGGTTCTCGGAGTAATGACTGGTGTTGACTGAGACACAATGTCTCTAAAAATATGAACATTATCTGTGGTATTTACAATTTATCTTCTAGTCCTTGCATTCAGGTCACCACAGATAATTTTTTAACACAGAATATTTCCTTTGGATTGGAAGTGTAGGATGTCTCTTTGCAGCTGGAGAAAGCACTCCTCTTGGTAATAGGGAGAATCATGGAGTGGAATAACAACACAGAGGTAAATAGTACTCTGTGGCAGGATAGATTTTACTTCAAGCCAAATCAGTGAGTTTTCAGTTTTGACTGTTTTAGCCAGGTGTTTTAGCCTAGAGAGCTCAACGTGCTGCAAACAGAAGACACAAGTAAACTGCAAGTTCTCACAACACTACCAAACTCAGAGAGGCGCTGCAAACAGCACGGACCACAACGGAAATGTTTCAGGGGGACCTCAAAAAGTGACGAACCCATCTGGGACCTGATTATTTGTTCAGTGGCTTTTGGTCAAAGCAGAGATGTTGTCGCTGAACTAAAAGATGATTTTTTGTGTGTTTATTTTAACAACCTGATCATGCAGTGTTTTGGATATTATTACACTAATTACACACTTACTCCCAGATGGGTTCGTCACTTTTTAAGGTCCCCCTGAAACAATTCTATTTGCAGCACGGTTCTGTGTTTGGTTGCGTTGGGAGAATTTGCAGCGCCTGTGTTGTCAAACTGATGAAGATGTTTTCTTAATGTGTTGTCGTGTTTTTCTGTTTGCATGAGTTTTTTTTTCTGTTTGCATGTGTTTTCTTAAGTTTGCAGCGCGTTGAGCTCTCTCGGCCACCGTATTTAGATGATGCCATAAAAGTATGCCACCTGAATCACGACCACATTTAATTTTTGAGTTTTTAAGTGAGGGTACAGTGCAAGGTCTCATTACTCCGACACAATGTTTCATGAAATATAACAATGTCTATGTCTTTTGTATTACTAAGTAGCTAAGTCTTGGTCTGCAGTCTTGTTCCCAAAAGTTAAAGAATGCAAACCCTGTATATTCCATCAGCTAATTATAAATGATTTTTCATATATATGGTACAGTACAGTGTGTGTATATGTTACTCTTGTCCGTTATTTGACGAGTTTGGAGCAGATCATGTTGAGCAGGTGTCGTATCTGGTTGAGTTTAGTGGCTGCAGCGTTCATCTTCTCTGCTAGCACAACGGTCGATTCATTCAATCATTAGAGAGTTATATGATATTTTGGGAAATAAGTCAATAAGTGTAAAAACTCAGTTGATATTGCATGTAAACAGCCTTATGGATCGTTTTGATACGCGTCCCATCATTGTTTTGGTGAACCGCAACTGCTAATGCTTCTATAAGCAAGGCAAAGAGTAATGGAGATAGCGAAACCTCGTCTTGTTTCCTGCTAAAGCGTAAATTGTTTTGATATAATTCCATTAGTAATGACAGTAGCCCTAGGTGAGTGATAAAAAGCATTGATCCACTGGGTAAATGACTCCCCAAAGCCAAACTTTCCTAGTGTTGCCAAAATAAAAGTGGTTTATTTTCAAATGCTTTTTCTGCATCTAAATCTAAGACAATTGTTTATTTTATTGATTTTAGAAATATGCAATGACATAGATGTTTATTAGGAGATGAGGCTGTATTTAAAAATGAATATTTGTGTTATGATAACTGATGTTATGATGTAGAGTGTGTAATTTACTACATTCACTAAAGATGTTGTTTTTTGCCACTTTATCTGAATATCAGTTGATTTCAATTTGTGTGTGGTTTCAATGGGTTTGATTGTATGACTTGCGCATTGGTTATTGAGGCTCATTTTTGTAATTCACATGATTGATTGTCAAGTTGGTGATCTGGAAGCTCAAACAATCTGAGCGAAGTGTTGCACTTTTTGCTCTGATCAACCTACAATGGCTTAGAACTTGTCTCTGCATAATAGGCTATGATCAAGAAAATGACTCATGTCACGTTTCCGGCTGTTTTCTCATTTGGTTTGATTGCTTGGTCCAAACACAAGTCTGATTCCACCTCCTCCACCCCCTGTGTTATTTGCTTCTGAACTGCATGACATTTGCAGAACTCTACATCAGAAAAGTTACTCACTTCAGTGTTTAGTCTTCAGACATTTCCAGAACCAAATGATTGATTACTTCAGACTTATTTCATACCATATCTATCTATCAATTATATGTTAACCTTCATAACGAAGATCAATACAATTTTTGAAAAAGCAAGATTATTTTTAATATTGGAAAAGGAGCAAAAAGAAAGTTCTTTCAAAGAAAGACTCTAAAAGAGAGAGAGGGATAATAGAATAAAAATAAATCTAGAAAAAAAAATATATATATATATATATTTTGTTCTTGTTCAGATCAGGAAAAAACAAACAAACATATTTTACTTCATAATTTATTTGATTTCTTTAAAATTTAGCATGTTTCTTGTCCAGGTAATTTTAAACTGAATTTTGTCAAATGATTTTTTCTTTTTCAGAGTAATAATTGTTATTTTGATGTTTTGGAATAAATAAAATGTAGATTGCATTCATTTAGAATTTTTTGAGCAATCATGAATTAATTCAATAAATTCCTTTTATTCCATAATAGTTCTTAGATTTTGTGTTCTTGGAAATTTTATATATTGAAATATGCTTTTTGTTAAATATGAAAATTATGAAGTATGATATTAACAGCATTGGTGAACCTTTTTTTTTACATTCACTCATTAATTAGTTGCTGATCAGTTGCTAATTAATTTATAATTTTTGACCTTTTATAACCAGATTTGTCAGGCCCAACTGGACTTGGAATACAAAAATCATATATATATATATATATATTTAGCCAATACAGATTTTGAAAGCGTCATGAAAGTTAAGTGGTTCTCAAATTTGCTTCTGTTATGCCCTCACATTCTTTTGGTTATTGTCTCTTTCTGTTGAATTTCAGGAAATCGCTTTATCGAAAATATAAACAACAACAATGCTGCATATGTATTTTCGGTTTTCACTGTCTGAATTCCCAAACCCATGAAAATAAATCATCCATGGAAAGAGATGGATGAGAGGATTGAAACCGTCAAGCTCCAGAAAGCACATAAAAGTTTCATAAAACGAGTCCATCCAACTCATGCTCTTCCAACTCTTCTGAGGTCGTTTAATAGATTTGTATGAGTGAGAGACATTATTCACTGCTAATCCTCTCTTCTGTCAATCAAATCTTGTGCATCAATGATGCACCTTTGTTTAAACAAATTGTACTTGACACCTTGTAAAGAGCTGCGCAGAAAGTTCATCAGTTTTTACGCAGGAGATTTAAACATGAGAAAGTAAATACGATTTCAAAACTAGCAAAGTCTCCCACGCACCTCACAGTTTGAAAACCGCTGCTTTAAGGGATCATGGTGAAGGTGGAACCTCAATAGACCGTCTCTGCAGCTGTGTAATAGTGTGAAAATGTGTTGAGCTGAGCTGAATATCTGCAGGATTTGTTTTAAAACCATAAAATACATTTACACACAGAAGCACCTAAAATGCACAAGATCAAGATCCACTTTAGCTGTATCAAACCCATTTATTGTCTCAGGTCTGAAACACCTTATTGTGTCAGTCAGTTTATAGGACACACACACACACACACACACAAAGAATAAAAGCATACTGAACACGGCAGGTATTAAGAGCTGGAAGTAGAACGACAAGGTAGTATTTTGGGGCGGGAAGCACAAAGACAAAAATAGAGGCCCTTCAGTTCTCCATCTCACTGCACTTGATGTCAACAAATCCTGTTGTGTGATGACACTCAAAATGGAAGGTGTGCATACAGGTGTCGAGTTGACAGATGGAGGATGTACAATCAAAACACACCCTTCCTTTTGAAGAGCAACTCACACAAGATGTGCTCTTGCTTTCAAAGATTTGATCTGGAGCACAACAGAATGGAGGGGTCTTTAAAGGGATAGTTCAGCCAAAAATAACCAAAAAATGACCATCAATGATGTAGATGAGTTTGTTTGCATTCTCAGCAATTAATCTTCTGCAGTGAATGGGTGCCGTCAGAATGAGAATCCAACCAGCTAATAAAAATAATCCCCAAGTAATCCGCCAAACTCCAGCCCATCAAATAACATTATGTGAAGAAAAACCTGCTTGTTAAGAAACAAATTTATCATTATGTTTTTTGTTTGTTTTTTACTTTAAGCTTCCGGTCCATAATTTATAATAAAGTTTCCTCCTGTGAAAAAGTCCACCCCCTGTTATCCTCTCACATCAAAATTCAGTTTTGGACTGTTTCTGCTTGATTTGTGCAAGCTATGCAATGCTATTTGTATTTATTTTTAACCAAACTTGAACATGTGAACCAGCAGTACTTGGATGTAATGCTCATCCTAACAGAAAGCAGATGGCCTCATCCAAAAGAAAAAAAAAGCCTTGATTTACAGACAAATTGTGGTACTTCAATAAACAATCATATTCTCTGTCATCTGTGTTACTGTCGTCATTACCGTAATTGCCGTCGTTTCAAACTCATTTGCACTAACACCAAGTGTTTTGTACTCCTCCCATGAGGTTGCAATTCTTGGAATAGGACAATACTAATTTAAAGAAAATGTCCTCTCATTTGTCACAGTGTTATGGGGAAGTTCTCTTAATCTACATTTTGCTTCCATTATTGACAAAGAAAAAGAAAATAGTTCAATTTGATGGATTAGTTTACAAAAGGAAGCTTGATTGTAAGTTATTCAGCTCAGCTTTACCTACTACATGTAGGTTTAACCAGTGCATGAATATGCTAATTTGAGATGTCTTGTTCAGTGTTTCACCTCTGACGTTTGGCACATCATTAACTCTTCACTTCATATTACGTTTTAATTGGAGCAATTATCATGAATTACAGTAATTACTATACAGTTTTGTTTTTTTCAGTGATAATCCTTCACTGTCACTATGCAATCGCTGTCTCATATTTGTCCTGTGGTTGTTGTGGGCAGTGGGGTGAATTTTCTGTTTTGAAATGGCTTTCACATAAAATGGTTTATAGGTATGAAAATTTGAGATGGGTCGATTCTTTCCTCCAAATTCCTTTGATCATGTGGGTTTTTTTTGTCACCAAAATCTTAGGGGATATAGATTCTAATGCAAAAGTGTATTTTACTATAATGATTTCACATTATTAATCACTGGTCAGATGAATATTGGTTTATGCTCCTCAATGCTGTACTGATGAAATATACAGTAATAATGTGAAATATTTTCACAATTTAAAGAAGTGTTATTATTATTTGTATTGGTATTATTAAATAATTCTAATATGCTGATTTGGTGTTTAAGAACATTCTGTATTGTTATAAATTGTAACATCAGTTGTGCTGCTAAATAATTTTTGTGGAAACTTTTTTTTTTTAATTAATTTATTGAATTTATCTTTTATTTTTTATTTTTCAAAAGAACCACATTTATTTAGAAAGCTATATTTTGTTGCAGTACGAATGACACTTTTAATCAGTTGTGTCCAAGACCAAAATGAAAATATTATATATTTTTAAGCTAACGAAAAAAAATAAAAATAAAAAATACACTAATGCCAATTACCTATAGGATACATTAATCATTTTAATTTAATTTAACTTGATTATTAAAATAACTCAAACTAAAACTGATATTAATAATATACTATTATTATTATTATTATTTGACATTAAAATTAAAAGCACATTTCTCAGGTGCAGAGGCACCTTTGACCTTTTCACAAAATAATCTGAAGGGATAAAACCTGTTTATGTATATTTTGTATAGTGTTTTTATTGTATTTATTGTATTATATTTACTTATGTATTTTATGTATGTTTATGTGTTGGCTGTGTTTGTCAGTATATCTATGTTTGACTGCTTATTCAAACGTATTCACAATTTCATATCTTAATAATAATTATAGTTGACAATGTGACATTTGTACTGACCACAAACTTCAGTCACTTCCCTCCTTTCCTATCTTCGTTGTCCTTGTTTACTTCCTCTTCTCCTTCTCTCACTTCCTGTTTGTCCTTCTGAGAGTAATACAGAACGTGTTGATCATTTTACGGGGTCACCACACACTGCGTCAACACTACCATGGCCTAATTACTCAGCTGTGGCCCAAAGACAGAGAGCGTTGTGATGTGCAAGCCAAACAGAGGAGCTGTAAAGTAGGCCAGCCTACAGTTCCTGTGTTTGAAGAGCAGTTTAAAATCACATTACTGTGAATAAGCATGCGTAAGCTCATGTTTTGAGTGCTGTTTGCTATTGCTCATACCTTGAACAAAATCCTGCCCCATGTTTGTGCAACAGATACGACTAAGACCTCAAATCATGGGCTGTTTCTTTTCTATTGCTTTTGAATTCAAGAATTTACACTGGCACGCCACTAAAAATCATTAAAGCATTGACTGAGGCATCTGAGCAGTGACTCTTGTCCAATCACATTTCTTTCAGAAAAGGTAAAACTCTAGTTAATGGCTGCACTGGCTGTCAGATATTGGTCATGGTCAATTCTTGTAGTCTAATTCTTTTCACCCATAGGGGTCTGATAAATTGTGTCCTAGTTCTCTTGCAGTCTCACGTTGTCAGAGAAGAAAAGGTGTTTATACAGGTGTGGGCATTGAGGGTGATGACGCTGTTAACGTTTTAGCTTACTATGCTAAATTTCAGCCTATTAGTAGTTCCTCTGGAAGATTTTACCCTTCTCTCTCTCCCATTTTTTTTTAGCTCTTCATATTCTGAGTAAATTAGAATACCTCTGAGATATTATGCTTGCAAAATGGGACAGTTTTAGGCCATAGCAAACTGCTTCTAGAGGGGGAAAATAAAACAGGCAAAGCTAATTTCTTGCTCCCATTTGGGAGATTGACAGCTGTCCCATTCTAAACATTATTTATGGACTAGTTTTAATAGAAATGTGTGTATACTGTGTATATTTATTATGTATATGTATATTATATTGTATTAAATAAAGACCCACACGTATATTTAAATATTTACATGAATATATTTATGTAATTTATTTTATATAAAATATATTTAATATATAAACATAACATTTATGTTATATATAAATGTTATGGTAAATATAAAATAATGGTGAATACATAAATAATATGAATATGAATATACATGTAGATATTTTCTAAATATATGTGAATATATGAGTCTTTATATAATATAATATACATAAAA
>JAUMHR010000075.1:19835478-19846009 GCA_032361145.1 Enteromius fasciolatus
CACGCCAATATTCATTGGCCTTTTGTATAAAGCTCAAAGGCATTTGGTCTCTCTGGCGAGTTCCCATATGTAACGTCAAAGTGATTTGACTGAAAGGGTAACTCCATTAATTTCAGTAAAATGCAATAGTTGTCAAGCAGAGTCAAATTCCATAGTATAAAATTCAATTCAGTTATATAAGACATAAGTGTAATATTTTGTATAAAGGATTAGGTGACACCCATTTGGGGAAGATATCTATTGAGAAGGACAGACATGGGCGAGAGAAAAAAAACCCTGCAATGTCAAAGAGTTTCCTGCATCATAAAAAACATTTTGATTAGCATCACAGATTTGATCTGATCTGTAATAACCAAAATGATAGTCATGATAGTTATAGCTGCAATCATCATCATCATCATCATCATCGTCATCATCATCACCTTCAACACAACATTTATCGCCCTTGAGCAAATCTAATTAAGCATGACTTATGAAATTTACAGAAACTCAAATCTTATTATAAAATCTTGTGTAAATGTATAGCCTACCTTCTAAACACTTAAAATTAACTTTAATTAAATAACTGAAAACATTATCTTCTAAAAATGAACAGATCAGTAGTTCAAGTAGCCTGTTCAAACCGAAACATATAATACAAAGGTTTGTTTTAAAGGGAAGTTGTCACAACTTGTGCCAAGAAGCGGACTGGAAGCTGCAGGTAAGTAAATATAAGTGTCTTTAATTACAGTGCAGTTTGAGTAAAGCATTCAACGGAATGCAGACGACCACACACATGGAGGGAACCATGGGAGAGAGATAGAGAATGCGGAATTATGGAGAAGAGAATAAGGTAAGTTCTCAGTTAAGTAATCGTTAGATGAAGATCTTGCTTGAAGTTAGTCCACTTCATCAAGGATGAGGTCGGACGCTGAGTGATGTGTACTTTTATGTTCGTGTTGATGGTGACTTGATTGGATGCAGGTGTTTGTGACAGGTGATCAGTATTCAGGGGATTGTGAGCATTGTGTGGAAGTGAGGGTGGAGCCTTGTGTGTCTGTGACAACTTGGTTTCGAGTCAACAAGTCAAACTGTCAAACAAGTCCATTTTGCATGCATATCAGTTGGGGAAAGTTATCACTTTTTTTAGGTTTTAAGTTTTAATTTAATTTAATGTTATGATTTTTTTTTTACAGCAAAATGTTAAAGTGTGTAATCAAATATATTTTGCTTGTTTGTTTTCAAGAGAATATTATGGAAATATTATTTTTTTTAGTAGCTTAAGACTATGATTTACAGTATGTGCCTATATAAACTGAATTTTAGAAATAGACTTATCCTTTAAAATATTCACAGTAAAAGTGCAGAAGCTAGCCCCGGTCTTCCCTATAAATCAAAGTTAAATTCCATATCAATTTGGATCTATATTAACGATCTCTTTAGCATTATTTAAAGTAATAATGTTTTTTATGCCATTAATAAATCTTATTACAGAGTGTTACCCTTAACCTCTCCCTCATTTCCATGTAAATTTGCAGAATAAAGGTATCCTGTCATCGACACTGCCCACGCGCAGAGCTAGATTGCCCGCTGCAGGCAGAGCGCGGGAAGACAAGGCGCGGGAAGCGCGCGGAGCTTTACATGGAAGAATTCTTCTCAGCTGTCTTCACTGCAGATAAAACCAAACTAAATTTATACACAGGAAACATAAATAGATTTATTGTATTGTTTCGTTTGTAATTTTGCCGAGTTAAGCCAAGGAACCTCGGGCTCGCATTTCAACGTATGAAGTGACATTTTCCAAGAAAAGAAAGATAAAAAACTGTGCACAACGGAACTGAATGGGACATTCAAAGCCTCAGAAGAGTTCACCAGTTAAACATAGAGTTAAATGACTTGTGACATTTATCTGTGAACACAAATCGAAGATGAGATCGCCCTATAACATAACGTTACATCGCTGATGGAGAGAGAGAGAGAGAGAGAGCGCACGGATGCGGGCGCGCTCCCGGTGCGGCACTCAGCGCGCTCAACAGCTCGTGCCTCCTCCATCCCAACCCTCTCCGCCAACGCCGTCTCTCCAATCTCTGCCCTCTCCCTCCCTGCTCGCTTTTCTTAAAGCTCATTTCCGTGACGATCCGAAGCTTTTCTCCGGCACGATGAGAGACGCGAGCAGCGCAGCAGTGGGACGAACCGAACAGAACCGCACGAAGCGGAACTGAGCGCCAGAACTGAACGAACCGGCATCATAAACAAACCTTTATAGAAAAAAAAGGAGATTTCATTCAAATCACGTCTTCATCTTCTCTCTTCTTGGTCTTAGAGAGAAGGGAGAGAGACCGAAAGAGAAGGAGAGAGATAGGGGAAAAGCAAAGGAAATATTTAAACTCGTCTTATTTCGGATGCTCCGCTGAAAAAAAGGTGAATTTTGAGCGTTTCAGATGTTCGCAGACTTTTTGGAGATGGGAGAATGACCTGGGTGATCCACAGAATAATCTCTGTATTTAATCAAATGATGCATTGACTTGTTTCTGATGTAACTGCGCAGACTGCTGTACCAATCACCCAGTTTCAAAGGTGTTGTGAAACGTATTTTTGGCAATAATATCCAAAAACTCAAGTTTAATGTTAAGTTTAAGATTTATATTTTTATTATTATTTGTGCGTAAAATACGGATTTTTAAAAAAGCGTTTCATTTCAATGCATGCTCTTTTTTTCTTTGTAGCCAACCGTCGTAGGCAACCTGGGATCACCCGTCTCCAAACCCTGGAGATGTAAAGTTGGACACCACTAAAACCGAGTAGGTATCTGCTACTTTATCGCTCGGGAATGGAAGGACATTGGAATTGATTGCTAAAGCCAGGACACCAGAGAAGGGTGGGAGGAAAATACAAAGTGCGCTATTCATGGAAAATTTCAGTCTCTTCAGGACGGAAAACAAGTATCTTTCAAGGGCTTTTAGTCGTTTTTTTTCCTATCGAAATCCAAGAGATTTCACACTCAGCAGCATTTGGCTCCGAGTTTCTCCACTGATCTGCTGATAACATCTGCGCTAATTAAGAGCGTTCAGACTGTGGAAAAGAAAATAACCTCCGTTACGCATTAAAGGTCTAATTGGCGTTTTGGCGACGGTCTTCGGATGCACCTGTCATTGTTTTTTGAAATGTTAACTGGATGCAGCGATTGATTCGATTTAAGTATGCATTTATTTTTATTTTAGGTTTTATTAATCTAATGTTTTTGAGCTTTGCTTGAAAGTGGAAAGGGATGATTATTTAGAATTGACAAAAGTAAGGGCTCTTGTCCTGCAACTGTGTATATGACAGATGTAGTGAGATACAAAATAGGCGGTTTCTAATGGTGAAATGCATGAAACAGTTTGGATGTGCTTTGTTTGATTCGTGGTTAAAAAACATTAGTAATGATTATGCCCTTGAGACCTGTTTTTGGGTGTAGTGCAAGCTATCATCGAGTGAAAGATGTCAAAGCCATGATAATGCATGATCTCTATCGTAAACATGTCATGATGTGGAAGGAGGAGGTGTTTGTTGTGCGGTTTATTGTGCGAAACGCTCAAAGCATTGCAACTGTCACTCGCTGTCTGAGCCTTCTCATCTGACACGCTCTCTTTTTTCTGTGTTTTGTTGCAGTGCTGTGAAGTGGCTCTCAGCCTTAACTTCATCAGGACTCGGCGGAAGGATGCTGTGGTTTACCCTGCTAAGCACAATAGCTTTAGGATGGAGTACGCCGATCCCTCTTTTGGACGAGTCAGAAGAAATAGATGAGCCTTGCTTTGACCCTTGCTACTGTGAAGTCAAGGAGGGCATTTTCCACGTCCACTGCGACAGCAAAGGATTTACAAATGTCAGCCAGATCTCCCAAACGTGGACGAGACCCTTTAAACTCAATCTGGCGAAGAACTCAATGCGCAAGCTGTATTTTAACAGCTTTTTGCACCTCAACAATGCTGTTTCACTCAATCTGGGGAATAATGCTCTACAGGACATACATGTGGGCGCGTTCAATGGCCTGAGCATCTTGAAAAAGCTGTTTCTGCATGAAAACAAACTGGAGGTGTTCAGGAATGACACTTTTATGGGGCTGGAGAGCCTCGAGTATCTTCAGGCGGATTACAATGTCATCAAGAGAATAGAGAGCGGGGCGTTTCGGAACCTGCACAAACTCAGAGTACTTATTTTGAATGACAATTTGATACCCGTGCTACCCAATTTATTATTCAGGTCCGTATCTCTCACGCACCTTGACTTGCGTGGCAACCGCTTAAGAATTCTACCCTATAAAGGGACGTTGGAATACATCGGCCGCAGCTTGATGGAGATCCAGCTAGAGGAAAATCCGTGGAACTGTGTGTGTGACATTGTGCAGCTAAAAACCTGGCTGGAGCGCATCCCCTACACGGCACTGGTGGGTGACATAACGTGTGAATACCCCTTTCATTTACACGGTAAGGACCTCCGTGAGATCAAGAGAAGCGAACTTTGTCCTTTACTCTCTGAAGCAGAGCTGGAGGCCAAGCACGGCATTCCCAGATTACCATTTAATAACGAAAACGTCTGGCCCACCAAGCCTTCATCTATGTTGTCATCTTTTCATAACACAGCCTCCTCGGTAGAGTACAGAGAGAGACACGTAAAACCGACTAAACGGCCGAGACCCACAAAAACACCACCCACTCCTCGTAGCATTTACCCAGGGCTGAATCAGCCTCCAATCGCTGCCTACCAGACCAGACCCCCAATACCAATAATATGCCCGACAGGGTGCACGTGCAATTTACACATCAATGACTTGGGCCTCACTGTCAATTGTAAAGAGAAAGGTTTCCACAACATTTCTGAGCTGCTGCCACGACCACTCAACGCCAAGAAACTCTATCTAAGTGGGAATTTGATTCAGAAAATTTACAGGTCAGATTTTTGGAACTTCTCCAGCTTGGATTTATTGCACTTGGGTAACAATCGTATATCGTATGTTCAAGAAGGCGCCTTTATGAACCTACCTAATTTGAAAAGCTTATACTTGAATGGTAACGACATTGAAAGGCTCACTCCAGGCATTTTCCGTGGTCTGCAGGCGCTCAGTTACCTCTACTTCGAGTACAACGTCATTCGAGAGATCCAACCGGCTGCCTTCAGCCTCATGCCAAACCTGCAGTTGGTTTTTCTCAATGACAACCTGCTGCGCACCCTGCCCTTGGATGCTTTTGCTGGCACCTCCCTGGCTAGGCTCAACCTGCGCAACAACTACTTTCTGTACCTTCCCGTGAGCGGAGTCCTGGAGCATCTCCACTCCATCGTTCAAATCGATCTTCACCAGAATCCGTGGGACTGCTCTTGCGACATCATCCCCCTCAAGCAGTGGATCGAGAAGCTCAGCTCCGTCATTGTTGTGGGGGAAGTGACATGCAAGACCCCGGACTTTGCTCTTGGCAAGGATCTGCGCACCCTGGAGGCTGAGGTCATCTGCCCTGAGTTGAAATTCACCTCTTCTTCTCCGGTCCTGCCTAATGACATGACGGCCACCAGCGGCTCTGAGTTAGGACAAGCTCCAGTGACGGGAGCCGTTCCACTCTCCGTGCTGATTCTCAGCCTACTGATTCTCTTCATCTCCTCCGTGTTTGTGGCTGCCGGTCTCTTCGCATTCGTCCTGCGGAGGCGGAAGAAACTTCCTTTCAGGAAGCGTCAGGAGGTGGACCTCACGGGCATTCAAATGCAGTGCAAGATCTTTGAAGAGAGGCAGACCGCCTCGCCCGAGAAGCCACCCGGTCACGTCTACGACTACATCCCCCATCCAGTTACTCAAATGTGCAACAATCCAATTTACAAACCACGAGAAGGTGAGATTGAGGGTGAGCAGTTTGCAGAAACCAAGGAAAATAACAGTAATTATCGAACTCTACTGGAGAAAGAGAAGGAATGGACAATGGCTGTATCTAGTTCCCAGCTCAACACCATTGTCACCATCAATCAGTCAGGTGACATGGCAGGCTTTCACGAGAATGGAGTTCTTTGCCCTACCATGATTGACAGCCAGAGACCGACCCCAACTGTGGGTTTTGTAGACTGCCTGTACGGCACCGTTCCCAAATTAAAGGACATGCACGTTGCACACGCACATCCCCCCGGAATGCAATACCCCGATTTACAGCAAGACGCCAGATTAAAAGAAACATTACTTTTCACTGCGGGGAAAGGATTCCCTGAGCAAACCCAAAGTGAATACCTCGAGTTAAGGGCAAAACTCCAAACCAAGCCGGATTACCTCGAAGTCTTGGAGAAATCGTATAGATTCTAATTGAATTGAAAACAAAAAAACAAAACAAAAAAAAAAGAGTAAGATCAGTTACACCAACTCTCCCTTCTCCACGCCCCAGAAAAGAATACCTATCAAAAAAGAAGCATGGCAAAATTATATGTTTCACACACGTACACGTACACTCTCACATACGTTTCCCCCAAGTCGCTTTTGGAGGAAAGGCCATACTCAGATTTTTCAATGAAGTGCCTTTTTTTCAGAGTAGCCAGCAATGTTACCACCCATTATTTTTCTATGGAACAGATTTGTTGTTGAACCTCCAGAGCGCCTGGCACACTTTGTAGAGTATTTGCAGTTTGCTGCATGCATTCGACTGCAGAAGGAGGTTAGCGAGCAAAAACTTCACCTGCTATAGAGATACAGCGACATATTACCCGTTGAGTGGTTTATTTAATTTTCTATTCCGCAAAAGACAGAGTTCTATCTCAAGGACGCACCGAGGATCAATATTTGTGAATATATAAAGACACTTCAAGATTTTATGGAGTTCAACGCACTTTCTTAAGAAAAATGCTTCTGGATACTATCACTAACAGCTTTTTAGGAAGCACTTTTAATGTTTTCTCTCTCTCACAAAGATTTGACAAAGTTAAAAATGTGCATATATTTATTCTGTAATTTCAGTGAAAGATTTAATTGTAAAGGTAATGTTAAATCAATGTATAGTGATTATGCGTCTGGTATAGCCTTCTTAATAAAAATACAAAGTCTTAAATCAAATAAAAAAGGGTACCAATGCATATTGTTTGTGAGAAATAGACTTGACGTATTGGTATGGCGCTTCAAATGACAAATTATAAAATGCACATTAACCTATCAAGGTCTCACTGCTGCTAGGAGAGTCAAGTTGAGACAGTCTGGTGTTACTACCTGTATGCACGTGTCATCGATGGGTTTGGACAGGAAAAGGAGACCTTGATTTAGATTTGAGTCTTTCTGTGAGGTATGTTGTTATACCTGTCCACTGCTTACTAAATTACACAACATTTGAGATTAATATTTAATGCAATGTCACTTTTACATGTGTCCACAAGAGGGAGAAAGAGAGACACACTGGCATCATATCTGTGGATGGACAAAATTGATGTTTGATTATTTGAGGGAAAACGCCACTTGTTTGTTCAGGTATGATATACAACTTGCAGTTTGAATATAAATTCTGCTTGTGTTGTGTGCGTGTGTGTGTTGAGGGTCATTTTAATGTTGATGCATTACTCAAGTGACACAATTACATACTAGAAAGTGATCTGTCCAACAAAAACTGTTTTTTTACTCCCCTTTGACAATGAAGTGGCTATTTTTTAAACCAAATATTTTATGTCTGTTTGCCTTTGCCAGTTCTATCCATAACCGTTTATGACGGACATCCAAATACAGTCCGTCTATTAAAAAGTATAATTATTTTTCCTGAGGTTGTCAAGGATGCAGAACGGTCTTTGTTTCGTATTATTCAGCTGACTAGCATAGCTTCCGATTCCTCTGATAATACACACCAAGAATTTTATTTCTATTTTTTCCAACATTCATCATTTCCCCAGCCTGTTTTGTCAATATTTCAATAAATTTTGCTTGGTCTATATTTAACAGCACTCCCTGTTGTGCGAATCTATTTCACATCAATAATGTGTCCAAACAGAGAGCCTTTGTGCATTTTTATTTGTCAAAAAGTATTCATAAATGATTGTTACTGTGGTGCCCTAAAGTGCCTGCAAATGCTATCTGCATGCATTTCTGTCTGCCGTACATTGTCTTCAGAGCTTGTTCCATTCTTTCTGCTGTAGAAGGAGAGTTGTAACTTTTGTAAGTGAAGGTGTAATTCAGAGATTGTGTGGTGATCGCTAACACTGCTGTCTGGATTCTCCACTGTGATGAAGAACCACTCAGGGACAGTCATAGGAACAATGTCACCTTGCTGTGGATTACAACTAGGTTGTCCTTGTCTCTATATTTCAACATAATGATCTTACTTTATTTTTTGCTAAAGGGCAGTGAAGCTAATGATGTATGATGTTGGTGTCAAAGGAGTTCATTTTTGAACGATTTTAAAGGGTTGACCTAGGCAAAATATGTAATTAGAACAGTCATTCTTTTTTGGCTACAATTCATTTTATTGTTGCTTTTTAAAAATAGCTTTCCAGTTTGACTGCACTGATCAAAAATGAATGATCTAAATGGAGACATTTTGTTGTTTTTAGACTTTACCTAAAAAAAGGTCAATTTAAAAGACGCCAACATAGTTTACATATCCTAACAACATCAATTGTGCTATTGTTATGAGAAGATTTTGCTGAAACATTTAGTGCTATAGATTTTATTTCATGCCATTATTGATGTTCATTCCATGCAACTTGCGTATGTGTTTATTTTCTAGTTTTACCCACATTTTGCCATTTAATACATCTCCCAGAGGTTAATCTTGGCTTGTTATGTCCGTGCTTGGTAAATGATCAGTTGGTTGGGGTTTATGTAATCTATACTTGACTTATGTCAACAAACTGTAGCTCATTTGTACTATCGAACGATTTCCTACATCAATACCATGGTTTTGTTTGTGGCTTGGTCCTGGCAAACCATCGATATTGCCGCCTTCTCTGCCATCTTTCGCTGTTTGTTGCTGTGGGGATTTGCTGTGATGCATTTTGGGAGATGCAGCACTGAATCTGCATTTCACTTAGTTTCTCCCTCCTCTTGATGGTTTGTTCTTGGGCTTTTCAAAGGGCTTAATTAGCTAAAAATGATCAAAACCCAAGGAGGTGGATTGAGGGGGAAAATTAAAAAAGAAAACGGGGGAGGAAGAAAGACTTGAATTTAAACAGGCCAAGTATGCAGTTCAGCATGTAGAATCAGATCTAATGGAATGTGCCAAAAACTGAAACTGGATTTTGGATTGGATGGAATGCTACTGATTAAATCAATATGAAATATGCAAGCATGCTTGGGTTGTACTCGGGTCATATTTCTATGGTGACTCTTTTTGGACATTTAAGCCGGATGCATTAAAATGTCTAAATGCTATTGCATTACATACAAAAGCAAGTTGCATCTGGGATGAAATGATATTCATTTTATTAATTAATTTACATTTCTTAATAACTTATTTGATCAGTGTCTTTTAATGAGCTGGTGTTTTGATCTTTTTTATTGGATGTATGCAGTCAGTTTGAAAAATCATTCACATTTTAAAAGGTGCTTAAGTGTCCTTTCTAGGATCTCTGCATATGTTTGTACATTCCTGTGTGAGGTATGTAGATGGTTTTCATTACTGTGGCAAGTATTTGCTAGCTTTTTGAGAAATATTGTCAGAAAAGTGAAGATGGCTTTAGAGCCTGAGGGAATAGAGAATGTCTAATGACTCGTGGCGGTGCTGAAGGTTGCTGTCCAAGGTACTGAAATCACTCTGCATGCGGATGGAATAGAAATTATCTCTGTCCTTATCCTTAGAATTGTTCCGTTTAGAAGTTCAGAATGTTGAGCTGCTAAAATGATTCATTGTGAAGTTTTTCATGTTCCATGACCAAACAGCAAGAATTTCATCTAAATTATGAACCAAACTAAATGTTTCCAATCCCATTATGCACTATTAATAATGCAAATTACTTCGGTGCTAGTCAATTACAGGAATCAGACTTTGTGCCATTTACTGTATACTAAAGCTTTTTGTTTTTAATGTGAGTGTGTATATTACCCATTGTTTAAGTGCAGAGGTGCAATAAGGCAGAGCTAATAGACATCATGTGAGTAGCTGTTCACATGTCATGTCTATGCATGTGTGAGCTCAGTTTAAAAGTGGAGACTGACAGTAGGAGAGAGACAGAGGATTGAATACCACGCTTGTGAAAAATCTCTCCCTGAATTTCGTTACAATTGCAAGTATTGTGTTAGACAGCATTGTGTTCGGGCTGATGTTTAGGTGTGAGCAGACAGCAGTTTTCTCTTTCTTTTGTCTCGGGGTTTTCTTTGCAGCTCGTTCATGTAGGACAAAGAATGAGAGCAGATAGATAAATGGAGAGAAGTGGGGGTGTCGTCAGCGTGTACTGTATCTGAGGCAGCAGGGTATAAAAGCATTCACACATACTTCTGCAGATGTTACTGATGCTTTACCATCATACGTTTTTCCATGTAAAAATACATAGTTTACTCAAAAAATAAATAAATAAAATGTAATCATGCTCAGGTCATCCAAGATCTTAATGGGAACAACTTTGGAGAAATTCA
>JAUMHR010000075.1:19874498-19892391 GCA_032361145.1 Enteromius fasciolatus
ATGGGATGGCACTTCAGTTCATAGAATGAGTAAAGGCAGGTGAGCGAATACTTTTGGTAATATAGTGTATATATATGAATGAAATTGGTATAAATGCATTGAACGAAGATGCAATAAAGAATATCTTGTATATATGTATTTGTATTATCCATTCTTAAAGACCTATATCTTTATGTTTAGTATTTCCTTCACATTTATTATCTATGCATATAAATGTTAATGTATAATGACTTGAGAAATATTAGTGCTGAAATTAAGAATAGTGCATGTGAGACATTTCTTTCTTCTCTAGTGCGTGCAGTAGATGAGTAAGAAACATGTTAAGAACTAAAAAGCTCAGTGTTGATGTATTTGATGAATGTGGGACCGCTCATGACAGGTGTGAGTCAGTAACAGCAGTGATTCGAGCAGCATCACCCGCGACTCTAACGTGCGTACAGTTTTGTCGTATGGCAGGATGTTTTCCTCAAAGCGGGGTAAAGAGAGTTAAGTTGTATCATGCTTGTTCCATTTCCCCTCCTTTTATTTTCAGCAGGAAATCTGTATTACTCATCTTGTAATTTCTACATCATTGATTTGTTCCACTCTCATTCCTCTACGCCCCTTCTCTCATTCGGCTTAACTCCCACATTTAACTCCTGCCTGTGTGTTTGTCATCTCTGTGTATTCCTAGACCACCCAACGGTGTTGTGTGTTGAGGATCCAACGCTCCTAATGCATGTAATATTGTGTTTCCAGAGCATCGAAAGCAACATTTGGGACGAGCCGTTCCATGGTCTTCACCCGCTCCTCCTTCCCTGGGGTGGGCAAGTACTCTGGGCACTGGTTGGGAGACAATGGCGCCAACTGGAATGACATTAAGTGGGCGATACCCGGCATGCTGGAGTTTAACCTCTTCGGAGTGCCTTACGTAAGTGGTTTGACTCCAAACAAAACATCTTTTCCAGCATGTGTATGGTCGACAGCAGTCTTTATAACACAACGGCCCCACAAGGAAAGCATTTGGAGAAAGCCTTTTGGTTTTGATTGAGTTTCCATGAAATGCAATGAGAAATTGAATGGGCATTCGGACTCTGTGTTCAGATTGAATTGAGTTAACATTGACTGGCCGACTCGACAGTCAGATCCAATGAATTTATCACGGGACAGATGATGTAAACATGTATTGCTGCACAATATTACCTGATCACCAAGCATATTGTGATTTGTTTTTAGTGGTAAATCAAGTTGCTTTTATTACAATTACTCTTTTTTACAACAGTACATACAGTATCTGGCACATATTGCTTTTGTGTCTTTTAAACATCAGGAGATGTTTGATTCAGTCAAGTATCAACTTTTAGATGCTTCTTAGAAAATGTAATGATGAATTCGTATTAGTCACTAGTATAATTTGTAAAAGTATCAAGGTATGAGAATATAAAATAAAACTATTTTATTTGAATGCAAGAAGCATTTTGAACACACATTTATTTGTCCTAGTGCATGCAATAGATGATTTATTTGAGGAGAAACATCTAAGAACTAGGAGACTTCAGGAAAACTCTCAATTTTGTATTTATGTTTTCCTAAGCTCACTTTTAATTGCAAAATGTAGACTTTGGTGTTTTGGTAAATATGAGCACAATCTGCGCAATGTTTTCTGATACTCTAGTGAGACGTTTGTAGGACTCCTGTTGTCTACAGTATATATAAAATACTCCACTTTATCTTCATTTAAGAGCCTTTTTTGTGGGGGGGTGGGATAATGAGGATTTTTCTCTGAATCTCATGATGTTATTCTGCAGATTGGTGCTGACATCTGCGGGTTCTTCGACGACTCAACAGAGGAGCTTTGCGCACGTTGGATGCAAGTTGGTGCCTTCTACCCCTTCAGCCGTAACCACAACGCACAAGGATATAAAGTACGTAGCACCCTTAAATCCTCATAAACAGTCTTAAAGTATACAGAGCGCTTCCTCTTCAAACATCTGTGCTACGTGTTTCTGGCCCAATGGCGATGCTCCGAATTACAATCGTGTCCTCTCGCTTTAAATGCTATTTGTAGAAGATTTATTTCTCTAATCATTATTGTGAGATTGGCGTGAGAGAAGCAATCAGACCTCCGGAGCGAGAGTTTGAGAGGGCAAATGAGGATGAATGGAAAATTATATTCTTGGTGAAATTAGATGAATAAGATTTGACCTTTTAGTCGGAGAGTAATCATTCCATGGCTGTCTCCGCGACCGATGGCTCTCTGCCATGATGAACATATTATCAGTATCCACACAGTAAAATCCATTTCTCTCTTTGCTCTTCAGCTTTCTCCCCCTGACTGGTTTTATGTCTCTTTCTAACAGGACCAGGACCCTGCCTCATTCGGCTTTGACTCTCTCGTGGCGAACACCTCCAGGCACTACCTGAACATCAGATACACGCTTTTGCCATACCTCTACACTCTGTTCTACAAGGCCCATGTTAACGGAGAGACCGTAGTGCGTCCCGTGATGCATGAGTGAGTTTGCGCGCACGTGCAAAGAATCCTAAAGAAAATATGGAAAAACAGTTTCCATAAAAATCTGAAGCAGCACAACTGATTTATACATAATAATTGTAATGTTTTATATATATAAGTATATAAAAGTATAAGTATAAATGTTATTATTTATTGTTTTGCGTCTTGTCTAGTTTTGTCTTGGCTTTTGTGTTGCTTTGTTCTGTTTGGTTGTTTATTTGATTTATTTTTGGTCTTCCTTTGGCATTTTTGTTGTTGTGTTAATCCTTTGTTTATTTTGTTTGTCTGATTATATATATATATTATTTTATTTTATTTTTTTTACCTTGTTTGGCTTTTTGTGTTGCTTTGTTTGGTCAAGTTTTTGGCCTTGCTTTGGCATGTTTTGTTTATTGAATAATTTATAAATTATTTTTCAATTGTATAATCTTTTTTTTTAATCTTGACATTTTATTTCTTTATTTGATTTATGTGATTTATTGTTTCTTTGTGCTGTTTGTTTTTCTTTCTTTTTTTTGACAGTTGTTGTTGCTGTTGTTTTTTTTCTGCTTTGTTTGAGCTTTGTTGATTTTGTTCTTTGTCGTTTGCTTGATAGTTTTTGTCATGCTTAAAATTCAGAAGTCAGGAACTGCTTTATAAAAAACACTCTCCCACTCTACAGGTTCTATTCTGACCATGAAACCTGGTCATTGGACAAACAGTTCATGTGGGGAGCACATCTTCTCATCACACCTGTGCTGGATCCTGTGAGTGAATACACACACACACACTGTTGCATGACTTCCTGTAAGCCCATGTGGATGACCTCCTCTGGGACAAATGTGAAAAAGATGGGACTTTTTCTCACTCTTTTCATTTCCATCGCCTCCTTTTCTCTCTTTCTAATGAGATCGTCGACCTCATTATGAAGAAATTAGAACTGAATATAGATCACGGCCATGTGAAAATGGGTGATGAATTGTTTGAAGAGTCTAATGTGGCATAGTGCATTTTACTAAGAATATGACTGAAACAGACTCTTCATATTCAAAGAGCTTCCCACCAGAACACGCCAAAAGACCCGTTTTGAGAAAGTTTGCGTCAAAAGACGCCTGCATTGGGGTTATTCAAATCTTCAGAGAGCGTGTGTGATGTAAACACTTCAATCAGCAGGAAAATCCATATGCATCAGCTGCATAAAAGATTATGATAATTACTGGACCATGTGGTACAAAAAAAAAAGGTGGTAAGGTGCTATAACAAGTTGCAGGGAAGAAAAACTGCTGTTGTTTTTCATCTTGCAAGCATTAATTTAATGACACCCGACATCTAACTTGCAGATCAGTTGAACTTTGATCTTCTCAACATGGGTTTTGACAAGGGAAATCTATTCCCACCTTCAGATTTTTTTGTCGTCCTAGCCATCTTTTTTAAGTGCTCAAAAGTTCTCACACTTCTTCGTGCTCTCAATTAAAGAGTCAAGTGGTGAGCTTCAAAGAGGGAGAAGTCAAAGCCGTATGAGGTCTTGTTGTCTGTATGTAGAGGTATGACAGAACAAGCTTTATATGTTTAAGAAGATCATGCAAGTTTTATTAATCGGGAAAAATATAAGATTTATATGTGTATTTTTTATACACTACCATACAAAAGAAAATCGCATGAAATAATAATATTATTAGTACTAAATGCATAAAAATATGCATTCAGTTAATCAAAAGTAACAGTAAAGGCATTAATTTACTAAATAATTATTGTTCATACATGTGATTTCTGAAGGAATTTTATTTTATTTCATTTTTTTTTTGTATCATTATTTTTTTATCATTATTATTATTATTAATAATATTTTTTTTTTTCAGTTATCCCTAAGATTAAAACTGTTGAAGTTATAAGAAACATCCCATCTACCTTTCACTAAGTTATTTATTTATTAACCATTGGTTGATTATTTGTTATGTTTACACTTATAACAGTGTCCTTTTTTTTTTTACACCCACTATTGCTATCTTAAAGGCACCGATGGTCGGGTCTTGGGTGCATAGTGCTTTCAGCTTTATCATATTTGAGTGCCACCATCTGAAGTGTACAGTGGGTTTTCCCTCAGGCACAGGGATGAATATTCTTTTTTTTTTGGTTTGTTTGCTGCTTTGCTTTCTGTCAACTTCTTACTCAGATATGTCGCTCATATTTTCTCTTTCTGAAGCTTGAAAATCCATGACAGGAAGATCATATCACTCTAAAAAATAATCACCACTGGCCATGGTCTCCCCATTAGTTCAATAATTACTGTTCCTGTAATAACTCATTTCAGTAATTTTCTTTTTTTTAGGGTGTTGAATTCATAGATGCCTATATTCCAGATGCCATCTGGTACAACTTTGAGACGGTAAGACCATCCTCTCCCTGTTACATTTTTGGTGAATTATTCCTTAAAAATCAGCATGAAACCACAAACTTCTCGCTCCTCTTGTAAGAGAGGCTTTCATTTGAGCATCTCTAGAGTCTGGTTAGTGCTCTAAGAGCCAGATTAACTAGCACCGATCAGATCACTGATAGGATCGGTCCCTTGTGTCCGTGTGTTATGCGTCTCAGAACGGGTCGATTACAGAAGCCATGATTGGCAAAGCAGGGCCTGAGTGACCCTGCGGGGCGAGAGAGAGTTTGATGGAGAGGAGCGACACGGAGAACCTGATTGGATCTGAAATGACTTATGGATAGAGCGGAGACTCAATGTCTGTCTCGTCGTCTCTGCATTGACCCAGTCACACAGTCAGAGAGAGAGAGGGGTGAGGGGTCTCAAGATAGAGGCGGGTTATACAGGCGGTGTGAGGCCAAAAACATACTGAAAGTATGTCTATGTTTCTGCTGCAATGTTACAGTGACTTAATGTTATTACTGTAAAATCAATAATTAATATGGGATCTCGGTCAAACGGTGTAAGAAGCTTTCAGAATATCTTTGTCATTTTATGTAATTTTATTAGTTTTATAAAATATAAATTAAAAATAAAATAAAATATAAAATGGTGTTGAAAACCAAGTTATCATGATTTTGTTTTAGTAACTGTATAGTTAAATTCAGCAAGCTGAATATAAATACATTTATATAAACTTATATATATCAATAAAAAAGGTATTAAAGGGGTCTTGATCTAATTCGAAATTAACACATTTTTGAGACCATAATAACTAATATTATAAAATTGTTACAATTTAAAATAACAGTTGTCTGATTTCATATTTTAAAATGTAATTTATTCCAGTGAACAAAATTTTCAATGATCTTCAGTGTAACATAACATTCTTTAGAAATCATTTTATTTATTATTAATTTTGATTATTTTGTTATTCTAAAGATTCTTTTTTTTATTATTTATTATTATTATTATTATTACTTTTATTTTGTTTTCATCTTTGTAACATTAGAAATATATATATATATATATATATATATATATATGTATATATATATATTGATCAAATAAATGCATCCTTGAAAAATAAAAGCATTTAAAACAACTTTTAAACAATGATGTATTGCCTATTATATTTACTATGTGATTTTGGTTTGTTTTATAGGGTGTAAGAATCACAGATCGCAAAGCAAAAATTAAAATGTTCCTGCCGGAAGATAAAATTGGTTTACACCTGAGAGGAGGGGGCATTCTGCCTGTACAGAGACCAGACGTCACCACTGCATACAGGTAATGATGGGGGGGAAAACAACTAACAATTGCTCATATTACATTTACTGCTCTGTCACTAAAGCCTAGCCATGAAAATATATATATATATAGCCACTAAACACGTCTATTGCACCTAAAAACTGTATATGCTGCTAATACTAACTAATACTGTATGAATGGACAAGTATTTATGGTGCTGTGTTTTTGTGCACCTGCGTCTCTGTTTCAGACATCTATTGCGTGTTTATTATTCCTGTCAGTGGCAGTTCTGTGTTTTCATTCAGCTCACTCCTGTTCATCTGCATGAGGCCTGAGTTTCTATTTTACTGAAAATTGTTTGAATTTCTTTCTGTGCTCAATAGCTATTTATTTTATAGTGCTTTTATTTCCCTCTGACTATATGACATCTTGAGCAGCAGATATGGAAATGTACTGTATGTCTTAAAGTATCTTTTGGGGTGCGCTAGCATTCAAAGTAGGGGTGAAACTCAAATGCATCACAAATACAAGGTGAAGTACAAGTTATTTAAAATTCATCCGGCTGTGCTGCATGGTGTCTGTGACATATTATTCACAAACAAGAATCCCATCTGAACTTCAAAGGATCAATTTTCTATCTGCTCTTCAGTTTCTGGTAAAAAGTTGTAGGTTTGTGTGATGAAAGTTGTGTGTTCCCCAGCCGGCGTCATCCCATGGGACTGATCGTCGCACTTGATGACAACAAGGCTGCGTCAGGCGAGTTATTTTGGGACGACGGAGACTCTCGAGGTATTTTAGAGGAGCTTGCTATTAATTAAAAGTTGTTTTTTCCCCCTGCATTTCACTGTCAGAAACACAAATCTACCTTTTACAGAACTCAATGGCAAGATTTGTTTTTTTAAGGCTCAGTTGAGTCAGAAGTTCAGATTTCCACTTAAATTTTCTCTTTTTTTAGTTTTTCCCTTTTATATATTTATTTGGTAGCACTTACTGTAACAATAATGTTCATTAGTTGAACTAAGAATCAACAATACAGCATTTATTAATCTTTGTTAATTATACAGTAGTTTACTAATGCATTATTAAAGTCTCAAGTTGTGCTTGTTAACATTAATGGACTGTGAAATGACATGAACAAACAATAAACGACTGTATTTTTATTAACTAACATTAACAAAGAATAATAAAGAGTATAATAAGTGTAATTTCCAGTGTTTGTTCATGTTAATTAATACATTACAATGTCATTAGTTTTACAAAGTTTTACCATTTATTTTGTATTTATATTTTATTAAACATTATATTTTTAATTTGCAAGAACAGTTATAATTGAACCTTGATATAAATTCATGGAGCAAACATTTACAGTAGCTTGGATGGGTCAAACACGAGTTTAAATTAGCAAAATTTCAAAATATTTAATAAATGAATAGTGTAAAGAAATAAAAAAAAAGTAAATGTGGATATGGCATAAAATGGCATAAATACTCATGAACTTGAGTAACAAACGTGAGATGTGGTGAAAAGCAAAATCGTAATTCTTGAAGCTTTCAAATGTCACAGGTTCGTTCTTGTTGTTGCATGTTATGATAAATTATTAAAGTATCATATTTCTGAAAATGTTTCTTGAAAGAACAAATAAACCTAATGTTATATTTAAGCTGATCATAACTTTTTCCTCTTTCTGTTTCTTAGATACTGTTGTATCCGGTCATTACATTCTTTACCAGTTTTCCGTGGCTAATGTACGTCATCCTTGTCACAATTTAGTTTGTTTCGTTACACTTTATTTTGATAGTCGACTTTAGACATTCTACTAACTATAAGTAACGTTGTAGCTACATGTCATGTTTTTTTTTAGATTGTCCAAAGCACATTTAAGTAATTTTTAATGGCTTCTATTACAAAAATTGTTTTAATAAATGTTTTTTTTTTTTGATTTTGGCTGGATCAGAATGTCTTGTCAATGCGTGTTGTCCACAATGGATACCAGGAACCAAACAACTTGAAGTTTGAGAACATCACAGTGTTGAGAGTGACCTCAGCTCCTGCTCTTGTGTCCGTTTCAGACGGAAACACTGTTATCTATCTGTCTGACTCCCAGATTCAATACGATAAGGAGGTAATTTTAATACTTAAACAGTATTCGTGCCTTGTTTTGATTGAAATTATTTATTAAAAACAGGGTATAATGGACATTAATTATAAAGTAGTTTATAAAGTGTTATTTTAGAATCACTGAGATACTATTCTACAGTAGTTTTTCTTTTTTATGATATTTTGAATATGGTTTTATTTATAGTTTATGCTTTTGTGCTGAGTTTAAGTCGTTTTTTGTAGTTTTTATTTTTCAGTTCTTGTTGTTTTTAAATATGTCTACATAGTTTTCAGTAATTTTTATTTCAGTTTTAGTTAATTTAGTAAATCTAGCTAAAAATAAATATAGAAAAATTATAGTTTGCATACAAATATGCAACAAAAACCACCATTAAGTATGCTTACATTCACCTTTGTACACTTTCAGTTGTGCTTTTTAATGAAAGTAACATTTGTGTTTTTGTTTGCATTGTAATAATAATAATAATAATATATATATATTTATTAAGAAATAATACTGCAGTATATGCAAACATACATAATGCACTGCAACTGAAGTAAAAGAAGAAAGCCAACAGGCAGATAAATTGACAGAAACCTCAATCTAATATTTTTATTTTCTCAATAAAAAGCCATTTGAAAATAGCTATCCCTCAAAGGGCTTTACAAAATTCTCAGAAATGAATTTAGCTAATTTGACATTCAGAGAACATCTCTAAACGAAGTGAAAAATGGAAAAAAATCACAGTCGACGTAATGCAATTATGACTGTGAGCCAGTCCAACAAACCATGTCCACAAAATGGAGCCTGACTTCTGTTTAATGCGGAGCAGGATTCCCTAGGGTACCAGGAGAGGCCCTGTCATTCGTAGTGAGTGTCCAGGGATGCTCACGGACCAGAGATTGAATTTGTCAGGGCTCTCAAAAGCACACACACATTAGCCTATGATGAAGGGCATCGCTTTCTCTCAGAGCTCAAGGTCTTGAAATGACAACACGAGGACGTGCAGACTTCGGTCTTAAACTACGCGTGACACATTAATGTCAGCTGCTGTAATTTATGGCACGTCCACAAACCAACGCAAGCGCAACAGTGTTTTTCATTTTTGTCATCCACATCCTTTAACTAGAGGCATCATCGTCTCTGGTTTGTATTCTGACGAGAATACACCTGCTGTCTTTTGTGCTATATGGAAGGCAGACAAGGCCAAAAGTCTTTTAACAGAACATGTGAAATTTGATTGTGCTTATTAACCATAATTTATGGCACGTCATTAGTGCTAGCTGGGATTCTGATGTGAATATACCTGCTGTCTTTTGTGTGATATTAAAGTATGGAAGGCAGATAGGACCAAGAGTCTTTAAAGGCAACATGAAATTTAACCTTGGCATTCATAATCGACACAACTTTGTATGTACTCAAGGAAGGGCTTTCTAAACAATTGATGTCCATCAATCACAAGAGCCATTCTGCTGTTAGCTAAAGAAAATATGTTAGGTGTGCTGTTAGATAATCATTGAGTATTTTTGGTCTTCTAGGTGCTACATCTGACAAATCTGCAGCTGGAACTGGGGAAGAACTACACAGTTGACTGGGGTGCCAACATCTCTGCAAATATCGATTGCTATCCTGAAGGGGGTGAAGATCAGGCTAAATGTGAAGCCCGTGGCTGCATCTGGGAGGTCAGAGAGAGTCGATATTCAATGTTCAACCCTATCATTTTCATATAGTTTGATATCTGTATACAGAAAATAAATAGCAAATGTGTACTTTTTGCTGTTTCTCTTTTATAGCCATTAAGTGTCCCTCAGTGTTATTATGCTGAGAACCACGGCTACATCACCAGTAACAAGGTTGAGACAGAAAGTGGCATCACTGTAGATATAGACCGCAATACTGAATTCCCAGCTCAGCGTTCTCGATCTCGAGACATCAGCAAGCTACGGGTGGAAATCACTTACCTAAGTGGAAGAAGCCTACGTTGGAAGGTATGCTTTTCTAAATGTAGGATTAAGATTGAATATACAATTTACATTTATGCATTGCGCAGAAGGGTCTCTTTGACAATAATAAGGTAGTTTTGCTGTAGTTTTCACTCTGCATGTGTTTTTGTTTTTAAACAATATCCTTTTCAATTCAGGCATTTGACCCAAAGAACCTTTCAGTAAATGGTAATTAGAATAACGATTTGTGTAATATTTATTTTAGGAGCATTGAGAATCGAACCCGTTTTCTGAAGTAGGAATTAGTAGAAGTAAAAAATAAAGACTGAGATTACGACTATGACTGATTTTGTTCCTATTCATCTAGATCTTCGACCCAGAAAATGTGCGCTACGAGGTCCCCGTCCCCCTCGACCTGCCAACCACACCAGAAACAGTGGAAAACAACAGAGAATATAGGGTTCGAATCAATGACAAACCATTTGGCATCCAAGTGATCAGAAAAGCAACAGAAGAAGTGATGTGAGTAACCTGAATTTCTCTGGTAACAGGGTCCAGAGAGGTTTTTTGGGCAATAATGTGGTAGTTAATAGGTAACTGCGTACATAGTAAATTATGTTATAGTATTTTTATTTATTATATGCATTTGGCAGAATCTACATTTAATAAAAATATAGTTTCTATATTAAAATACATCTTAAATGCATATATCTAAAAAAGAATGCATGTCAAAGTTCCCAAAGGTATTTCAACTACACATTAATTGGAAAAAGCAACAAAGAAGCAGTGTTGTAAAGGAGCACATGAGTTGAACACAGAAATAGCTCTGAATAGCCGCGCTGATGCTGCACTTTCAGGGTTTTCTGTGAGTTTTAGGACTATAAAAGACAGTTTGCCTTTTTAATGAAAGCAACTTGTTTTTCAGAGTGTTCTGTTTTGTTAAATCTCATTCTCTAGATGGGACTCGGCTCTGCCAGGGTTCACATTCTCCGATCAGTTCCTTCAGATCTCCACACGCCTTCCCACAGAATATGTCTATGGTTTTGGTGAAACAGAGCACCCCACCTACAAACATAGCTTCAACTTCCACAAATACGGCCTGTTTGCAAAAGACCAGCCTCCAGGGGTGAGTGTCAGAACCAGTGATGTTACAAGCCTTCCTGAATGATAAGTTATCTGCACTTTAAAGGCAGGGTAAGCGATTTCTGGGAGCTAATGTTGATTTCACCAAAACAAGCCCCTATTTTGATACAGTAGCTCCGCCCCACACATATGTAGCCTTGCCTTACCTATCGACTCAGCTGTTCACTGAATGCTCTCTCTTCCACATCATTAGTAGATACTCCCCTTACTGCTGATTGGCTATTTTGTTTTGTACTCAGCCTGACTATTTTCTAAAGCATTTCTTTTTAATCGCTTACTCTGCCTCTAATCATCACAATACAGTTTGGTCACTCAGTGCAGTAATCAAAAGCTGTAAAGCTATGACAGTTCACAGTTTTTTACAAGATATAAATGCTAAAATTATTATTAGTAATATTTTTAAATTATTGCATGCATACTTTTGTATTCGGTTGTAAAGTTATAAAAATACATATACCAACGATTTCTGAAGGATCATGCACTGAAGACTGGAATAAGGATGCTGAAAATTCAGCTTTGTAGTACAGGAATTATATATATACTTTTTTTTCATTGTAATACATTTTACAACATATAAAAGCTCATATAAATAGGTTTTAGAAAGTACCGTATACAAAGATTGAATCAGCTGCAGTGATGTTCTTGGCTGAGGCCTACTAACCGTCCTGTAATCGTCTATCAGTCGTTCATACTGGACACACTAACATCCTTATTCTCTGACTCACTTCATGACACAGTGCCCAGAGAAAGACAAGCAAAGAGAGAGCTTTGTGAAGGAAGAGAGAGGGATGTAATTAGGTTAATTAAAACAGAGAGATGGGATTTGCAGGGTTCATTCCTTTAAGCCAAATAAAAATCTCTCATTAACACTTAATTGTCTGTTTAACACTGAGAACAACTGAAATCGCACCACAAACTCAAACTCTAATTTCCTTCTCCTCATCTGCAGTATAAGCTGAACAGTTATGGAGTTCATCCTTTCTACATGGGTCTGGAGAATTCCAAAAATGCTCATGGTGTCCTCCTGCTCAACAGCAATGCTATGGGTGAGTTAAACACTTTTTTCCACAAATTTGTATCTCATTTGAAAAAACTGGACACAACCTGCACTGGATGCTCTTTCTTTTGAGTCTTGGTGAAACTGGTTTGAACTGGTCTAGTTAGCTTGATGGTAGAGAAAAGCCAAAATAAATTAAATGACTTTATGCCTAATTAGTAGATGAAAAAGAACTCTGTCATTTAAAAAAAAAAAGTTTTTTTTTTTAATTATTACATTTACATTATTATTTATTTATTATTTTCCATTTTATTTATATATACAATTTAGGGATATTTTGAGCATTTAATTAGACTTCTGTGTGCATAAAGATGTGTTGTTAAAAAATATATAATAAAATATATTTAGCTTAAATAAAGGCTATAGAAATGCTATTTCAGAACTATTAAGACATTTTGCTTTACAAAAAATATTTAGATTACATATAACTTCTGTCACAATTTCTCATTACCATCTTTTTACCATAGCAATATTTTTACATATTTTTATTTTCATAACAAACAAACAAAACAAACAACATTAACAAACAAAAACACTGTTTTCTTTTCTTTTCTTTTCTTTCTTTTATTTACTATTTATTTATATAATAAAAACTTTTAAAATTTATTTAATTATTGTATGACAAATGCCACCATGAAATATGCTTTTTATGATCATGAATGTTTCTACATTAAAAATAATACATAGCAATGCATTATTATAGACACACAAAACATGAAAGCATGTTCACATAAAAATATGTATTACAAATTTACAAAGTAATTAATGTTTTCTTTTTTCATTTCTTTTCTTTTCTTTTTTATTCTGTCTTTAAAAAAAAACACAATTTACACTGATTTGCAATTTTTAACCTGATTTCTTTTTCTTTTTTCTTTTTTTTTTTTTTTTTAGTTATTAATAGATATTTGGAAATAAATCAGCATTTAAATGCAAAATCTGTTTTAAACTGGTCAGCAGAAACATTACGATGTAAGATTCCTCTTTAAGATGACAATCACAGGATCACACTTCATTTGTACAACAGAACAAAGACATTGCAACACAGTTGTATGTACGTTTTACATTTTTGTTTATGTAAAGGGCACCAAAGGATCTCTGGGAACAATGTTTTTATTGTCTCTTTATCAGACTAAAACTCGTCAGTCAGCCACTTGCTGCATCTTTAGCATTGGAACAAATAAGTCCATCGCTCACTGGCTTCAACGCTGGCATGGGTTTTGTCAGTAGGTCTTAAGGTTGTGATTAGAGCGGATGCTATTTATCAGAGGCGAGAGGCTGTCATTGAGCTTTAGTGTGAGGAACGCTTATGCTTATTGCAGGAGTTTCTCTGGAGCTGCTAACACATAATGGTGCTGCTGCAGAAGGGCTTTTAACAGAGAAAGTCTTCTGCATTCAATCGCTGTCTCGCAAATGTTCACAAACACATTTTAATTCTTACATAAACACACACACAGTCGAGTAAATGAGCATCCTGAGAACCGCAGCAGGAGAACAGCTTTGATGTGCTTCACTTTACCCAGAAAAGTTCAAAGTAGTGCCCTTCAGTTTGAATACAGATGTGTTTAACACCTTAATGCATACAGAATGTCGCCGAAATGGACAGTTAAAGACCTCTGAAATGATTTGAAAAGGAAGCTGGGAATGTGCGTACTGCTTTTTAAAATAGATAATACTTTAGTTCTTTTGTCACAGACCAGCCAAATCACATTTGGCAGCTTGTGCACGGACAAAAGCAATAAAGCCATTTAAAAAAATAATAATAATCAAAGCCAATTACTAAATCCTAGTTGGAAAATCAATGTATTTAATTTAATGAATAAAAATATATAATTTATATTATTAATGTTATTTAAGACACTTTCATAAAGAATATCACAACTAGAAGTTAGAAAATTGTTATTTAATATAATTAATACAAAACAAAAACATTTTAATTAAATTAAAAACTTTTAAATTAAAAATATCTTGTAGTTATATATTAATTTGCATAAGTAAAGGCTAAAGAATTGTAATAAATTCATAAGCTGTTAATAAAAACTTAATTATGTACCTAATTAGATTTAGAAATTCACTTACTGTTTTTATTTGATATAACTGTGTAGTTTTCTATAATATTTTTTTTGCTGCAAATAGAAAATTCTTAAAGACATAGTTTAAATTATTTTGATAATTATTTTTTTTTTTCATTTTATATACTCATTTTTATTTAAATGTTAAAAAAATGCATTGTGTTATACTAGGCTATTTTACGGTATAATATTGTTACAGTAATAATAAAAAGGAAAAAAAAGAATAATTAAACAATGTAGCACAAGAAAAGGTGTTACAACCAGGCTTTTTTCTTTTATCCAAAGTATAATTGCGCATTTTTCTATTATGATTTTGGGGTGAAGTGTCAACTGGATGGGTTATTGTGAGTGTTTTCAACCTGTAGACATTGACTTAAAACCACAAAACTCTCATTTTAATTTTATTTTACACTTAAAATGTAAACAGTGTCATAAACTGTGTCCTGTCTGTCAGAAAAGCGATAGAGGGAGTCCACTATTGTTGTTCAGATATTGTGTAAGTGTGCGACAAATTGAGTGATGAGGATGATGTCATCCTTTTTTTCTTCTTCTTGTTTTGGCATGTTTTGCTCTTAGATGTGTCCTTCCAGCCTACTCCAACTCTGACCTACCACACCATCGGAGGTATCTTGGACTTCTACATGGTGATGGGACCCACTCCAGAAGAAGTGGTTCAGCAGTACACCGAGGTGTGTGTGTGTGTGTGTGTTTCCTGGCTTGATGAGGTTTAGCAGCTGGAGTCTCTCTGCCTCATTGCCCACAGTGTACTCAGTCTAAGCACACACACAAAATAACATGCAAAAACTCACATGCATAAATGAAATACATAAATATTTATCTAAAGGAAGCTCACTTGTCACATAGAAAGAAGGGGCTATTAGATTCTCTTAAGCCACTTGAATATTTATGTCCTAAAATGCATTTGCATAAAATGTAAAATATTTTTCTCTTGGTTTGTGTGTGTTATCTGACAGATGATCGGCCGCCCGGTTCTTCCAGCCTACTGGTCGCTCGGATTCCAGCTGTGCCGCTACGGCTACTCCAACGATAAGGAGATTGCAGATCTTTACAGAGACATGAAAGCAGCTCAAATACCTTATGTAAGAATCTCATCTTGTAGTTTGTGCATGTGTCTTTCAGTCTCCTCCTGAACGCAACAATAAACAAAGTTAAGCAACTCTTACTGACCTTCAATACTTGCTGGAATATTGTGTTTCTCACTTTAAATACCTCAATCAGTTATTTTGCAGGGATGTGCAACCTGAATGATAAAAACTCAACGTTCTGTAGCTGTATCAAGACTTAAAGTGGTACCTGGAGTGAGTCACCACTTATAAAAATGCCTTCATATTCCTTTTATTCGAAGTTTCTTTTAAGAAAAGCATCACTAGCACTTATGATTGCTCATAGTTTGAGGAGTTTGAGCTAACAATTGTAACATGTAACTTGTGTATATGAAAGGAAAAAAGCAATATTGAAGTCACTTTCATAATTAAAGCCTACTTTAACTTAAGTGTTACTTCACAATGAGTTTGTTTTTTAAATCTATTGCTGTTTTCTCTGTTGTTTTACATCATATTATCTTTGATAGTTTGCAATCTTTTTACGATAGCGAGTTTTTGGACTATATATGTATGTGTATAGTGTTTGTGTGTTAAACTTTCAGTTACAGTAATTTAAATTTGATAGGAAATGGTGAACCAACATGTCCTCCAACCAATACGCTCGTATAGGTCGTTTGTACATAGCAGCAAAATACGACCCATGAGAGCGTATACTACACTTGCGCCCCTGACAGTTGCAATAAAACACTGTCATTATTTTTACGCCCGCTAGAGGGCACTTACCTTTAAAACGTAAATATAGGTCGTAATACGGTACTTGCGCAAATGACCTAGAGAGTCATTTTTTGTTGGAGGACAGGCTGTGGTGAACATATCCCATCCCAACCACCCAGACCACCATCACAAATGCATAGCAGGCACTTACAACATAAAACCATCATTTTCATTTCAAAGCAAGAGGCATTGCTAAGTTTGTTCTCCTTACTCACTTTTAATCACTTTGGAAGTTCACATTTAACTTTAATAATCACAATAATTGACCTTTGATCCCTTAAAGGATGTGCAATATGCAGACATTGACTACATGGAGCGGCAGATGGACTTTACAGTGGACCAAGTCAACTTTAAAGGACTGCCTGCTCTGGTGGACCAGATGAGGGCTGAGGGAATGCGTTTCATCTTCATCCTGGTACAAACTATTACTTGCAAAAACAAAGTTGTTTCCGTGAAATGATAACTGTAATGAGAACAGAGCGATCAACATCAGTGTGCTCTTCTTATTCTTGCCAGAGGCATGCAGAGAAATGTATTGTGCACCAGAACTACATGCTGTATTTGTTTGTGTGCTTCAGGACCCGGCGATAGCGGGCAATGAGACAAAAGGCTCCTACCCTGCATTTGATACCGGAATTGAAAAAGACGTTTTCATCAAATGGCCTCCCGAGCTCAGCAATGACATTGTGTGGGGAAAGGTATGACAAACACGAAGAGGAAGATGATCATATATATGAGTCAATGACTCAAAGTTTTGTGGACAGTATATCTTTCTCTGCACAAGTTTGAGGTTCCTTCATGTTCTGCAGTACCTTGAATTCTGTTTGTAGCTTGGTTTGCTTGTGTTGTTATTATCTCTACGATTAGCTATGCCTGATAGCATAGAAACACAGTACGTTCGCCGCCGTTGCTCATGAGGATTTGACAGTTGGCTTATGCTTTGTATCCCGTTACACTGTTTTCCATAATTTTCTCAAACAGGATAGATGTTTTATAATTAAACAAACCAAGTGATAACAAAAAAATGGCACTGATCATCAAATCCATTGCTAATCCTCAATACTAATTTGGCTGTTGTTTTTCTTCCAAAAATGATGTCGTTAGCATCAAGTTATGCTGTATTAAGCAAATCCTAAATTGGACTTTTCCCAATTTAGTCTTAATTGGAAATAAACACTGAAAGGTGAATTAATTAACCCATATTTAACAAAATTGGTTATAAAGTGGAAATATGTTGATTATTTTCAAATGCTTGTGGAAGATTTCAGAGTTCAAGTTAAATCTGGTTAAAGGTGCTGTATGCATGTTTTTGACTGCGCTAAAGCATACAATACCATAAAAGGTTTGCAGAAATTAACTTTAAAAAAAACAAAAAAACAATACATCGGCCAGGAATTCAAATGTAAAATGTGTGTTCCATGTCAGAAATCTGTTTTTCTTTTGTCTGTGTGACTCCGCCCACTGTCAATTCACCCAATAGTCTTTCAGCACCTCAGGTTGCCAGTTGGTATCAAATAAAGCATATCACAGCCAGTGGCGGAGCCAGGAAATTTTCCGTGGGGTGGCCAGGATGATTATGTGACCATTTTGGGGGTGGCCAAGTTAACA
>JAUMHR010000075.1:19892477-19903257 GCA_032361145.1 Enteromius fasciolatus
CCGCCAGTGGTATTGGACTCCTCTCCGCTCCACTCCACTCATAGAAATATATCCGCTCCACCGGGCTCCATTCAATTGGCGCGTTTACGAGGATGTCATGGCAGTAGAGGCGGTGCACTATAACGACACGTGAATAATCCCGCCCACTCTAAAGCGGTACTGCAGTGGAAGCGCAAACCGAGCCGAACTGATCCGTGCCGAGCCGAGTCATACCACGCAGTGGAAAAGCGCCAAATGACAGTAAAAGAACTCCACTCCACCAAAGAGTATAGAGGTACTTCTATACTCTTTGACTCCACTAGCGGTACCAGGATGTGCGCACACAAAAGTGTCCGGCACTGCTGTGGCAGTACAAAAAAGGTTCCGCGTCGCGCGGGTGGTTCCATGGATGGCTGTGGTCAGACCAGGGGGGGCCAATAGGGTGGCCAGGGTTCGGCGGGGGGTGGCCACGGCCCCCCCCGGCCACCCCCTGCCTCCGCTTGTGATCACAGCCACGGAAGCCAGCAAACAAACTGGGTCAGAGACCGCAGAATCTACCCAAAGCTAAAAACGCCTCGGCATCAGTCTAAAAAGCTGAAGGCATTTTAAAACATGGATAAATCAACTCATCAATGTGCAGTGTAAGGCTTGTCAAACTCCGTTGTCATTCTGGCAACCTGCGTGAGCATGGAGTCTGAAGAAAGGAGTTGGGAGAAACAACTCTCTCCAATATTTAGAATTTGGACTGCAATGCCCATACCTCGATATTAGACACTGTACCTTTAAATTGGGAAACTTCATTTGGAATTTAACATTAATTGAAGACCAAAAGGATGAAAAATGTGTGATATTGAAAACACTTGAGCAAAGTCACAAATTAATCACAGAATATAACCACATTTCCCTTAAAGCTTGATTTGTTGTTTCTGTTTGTCACAGGTGTGGCCTGACTATCCCAATGTCACCGTGAACAATTCTTTGGACTGGGATACTCAAGTAGAGGTATCTGCCTCTCTTACTTCATTGTCTTTTTCGATAAATCACACTCTTTCTATCTCTCTTTAATTAGAGAACTGGACACTTTTTGTCTTGTTCTCCTATCCAAGTCTATTCATTCTGAAATTATCAGTACAATAGGCTATAATTGCAAATGTAGTCAAGAGAGATGAAGATGACATCACACCAATCTATCAACCAATCAGCATGTAGAAAACACACCTTTGGACAATCAGTACATAATAGACTTATACTGTTTCACCCAGAATTGTATCAGCTAGTTAACATGTAGAACACACCAACAGCTAATAAAAACAGATCAGAAGTGATCAGCATGCTATTATTTAAACAAAGTACTGTAGCATGTTCCACTACAGTAAAGCACTGCATCCAACCTGCAGTAGTTCTAATAATGTGTATTTTATCTTAAACTTTCAGCTATTCAGGGCTTTTGCAGCATTCCCTGATTTCTTCAAGAAAAGTACAGCAGATTGGTGGGGAGAGCAGATTAAAGACTTTTATAACAACATCATGAAGTTTGACGGACTATGGATTGTGAGTCTTTGTCTTTTTTTCATTTTCAAATTCTGCTAACTTTACAGAAAGTAACCAATAAGTAGGTCAACTAACTTATGGTTTTGCAAATGCATATCCACTAACTGGAAGATTGTAAGTATTATGATTTATTTATAAGGTGACATGTAGCATACTTGCAAACTGTATTTTTGTATATAATTGTGTATAAATGTTGGAGGACCATCAGAATTAAGTGTCAGCAGATATTATGCAGACAGTCTCATATCCCTAATGAAAAATAAATTAAAATAGTCAATTATATTCTTTGAGCACATATGTGCTATTGCTGCTCTTGAAACAACACATCTAATTCTAACCATAACCAATAAAAACCTCAAAAACCAGAGGAAAATTATAGATTCGTAAGAATGTTTTTCAAATCTTCTTGTGGATTGTGGAATACGTCCCATTTGACAAAGTCATGGTGATCTGTGCAAGAATGAAAGTGAAGGTTTAGCATAGCCATGCCCCATTTCTCTGCTCATTTACATACGGTCACATTTTTCTCCTTTGTGTTCTTTGAATAGTAACCTTTGTTATTGTGGTTGGTTTCTGAAGGACATGAATGAGCCAGCCAGTTTCGTGCATGGAACCGTTGGAGAAAATTGTTTAGGGAATCAAGATTTGGAAAGTCCTCCATACATGCCCCGTAAGTTCCTATGAGTGCATGATGGTATAAATTTACACATGCATTTAGCATTTAGCATTCAACATAAATCTGATGCATGTAACTTTTCCCAGCACTGGAGTCCGTGCACAGAGGTCTGAAGCACAAGACTTTATGCATGAACAGTGAGCAAATCCTGGCCGATGGCACACGCGTCAAGCATTACGATGTCCACAACTTGTATGGCTGGGCTCACACGAAACCCACTTATGAGTGAGTTTTCTACTCCTCTGTATTCACTACTATTGTATCACTTGGTTATTCTGAAATAAATTTTAATACCTGTGTTTTTCATGTCTGTTTCTCAGTGCTTTGCTTAGTACCACTGGAAAGAGAGGTGCCGTAGTTACCCGTTCAACATACCCATCTAGTGGACGCTGGGCCGGACATTGGTTGGGAGACAATTACTCCGCTTGGGACCAGCTTCTGAAGTCCATTATAGGTAGGTGTTTATTCACTGCATTTACATTTTAGTCATTCAGCAGATGCTATTATTCAAAGCGACTTACAGATTAAGACAATAAAAGCAAATCAAAACTCACAAAAGAGCAACAATAAGCAAGCACTATGACAAGTCTCAGTTAGGGTAATGCAATACACATAGCAAGGTTTTTGTTTTTTTAAGCAGCCTTGGTTCCCTGGACAGGCGCCCGACTGCTGTGGCACATCAACTGCCTCGAGTTGCTAGCCATGCTTCTGGCCCTTCGTCGCTTCCGACTGATGTTGCTCCACAAGCACGTGCTCATCCTGACGGACAACATTGCAGCCGTAGTGTACATAAACAATCAGGGTGGTCTACGCTCCCGCCGCATGGAGAATGGCGGCTCCACCCCCAGGTAGTCCAGCTGATATGGAGCGACTTCGGCGAGGCAGAGATAGACCTCTTTGCTTCCCCCGAGTCTGCCCATTGTTGCCTGTTTTACTCCCTGTCCGAGGCACCCCTCGGCACAGATGCACTGGGACACAGCTGGCCCCAGGGGCTCAAGTACGCCTTTCCCCCAGTGAGCCTCCTTGCACAGAGCCTGGACGAGGAACACGTTCTGTTGGTAGCGCCGTACTGGCCCTCCCGGACCTGGTTTTCAGACCTAATGCTCCTCGTGGCAGCCCCTCCCTGGAAAATCCCCTTGAGGAGAGACCTTCTCTCTCAGGGGATGGGCACCATCTGGAACCCGCCACCTGATCTCTGGAACCTACACGTTTGGCTCCTGGACAGGATGCGGCAGACCTTTCCGGCTTGATTAAAGTGTATTGACTATTGTACTGACTATTAAAGTGTATGTCGCTGCCATAGCAGCATACCATGATGCAGTGGATGGTCAATCGCTTGGTAAGCACCAACTCATCGTAAGGTTCCTCAGAGGGGCGCGTCGGGTTAATCCCCCGAGACCGTCCCCGGTACCCTCTTGGGACCCTGCCATCACCTTAACCGGCCTGCAGCTTGCTCCCTTCGAGCCCTTAGCCTTAGCTTTAGTTGAGCTAAAGTACCTGTTGTTAAAGACAGCGCTCCTGATTGCTTTGGCCTCTATTAAGAGGGTCGGGGACCTCCAAGCCTTCTCTGTCAACGAAGAGTGCCTAGAGTTCAGCCCGGCCGACTCTCACGTAACACTGAGACCTCGGCCCAGCTACGTGCCCAAGGTTCCTACCACTCCCTTCAGGGATCAAGTAGTGAACCTGCAAGCTCTGCCCCAGGAGCAGACAGACCAGGCCTTAGAGTTGCTGTGTCCAGTACGCGCATTGCGCCTCTACGTTGACCGCACTCAGAGCTTTAGATGCTCTCAGCAGCTCTTTATCTGCTTTGGATGTCAGCAGAAAGGGAACGCTGTCTCCAAACAGAGGCTGGCCCATTGGGTGGTGGAAGCCATCTCCCTGTCGTACATATAACAGGGAGAGCCGTGCCCCCTAGGTTTGAGAGCCCACTCTACAAGGAGCCTCTTTGGCAGATATCTGTAGAGCTGCAGGCTGGGCAACACCGAACACCTTCGCCAGGTTTTACGACCTCCGCGAGGATGCCGTGCCTTCCCGTGTCTTAAATCAGACAAGCAGGTATTGGGAAGACCGGCTGGTGTTGGCTTGTGCTGTGCTTTTTGTGGGGGATTTTCCGATGCCAAGGCAAATCCCCTCCATCCTCCTCCTGCCCCGCAGTCGGACATAGTCTGTCTCGACTGTGCTCCTACTGGACTCCTTCACCAGTAGGTTGTGGCCTAACATCTTGGTTCCACAGTCATCTCGAAGGCTGTGTTTCCCTTCACTTATATCCATATTTATCGATATAGTGCATTCCTTTCAATTTCCATGTAAAATTTATTTTTCATGTCTCCGCCCCCTCAACCCATGCTTCAGCTCTAAAATCTAAAAATGTCTCGTATAAAAGCTGGCATCCCAACAGGGCCCCAAATGCGCCCCCCTGGGCGTTGGGAAGGTTACGTGCAGACTCTCCTGTCGACACGCTGCAATACAGCCTGCCAGCACTGGGGTCTCTGCGTAATGCGGCCTCAGGGTCGTGGCCTTTTCCACGGGTCTGTTCCCATATGTAACGTCGAAGTGAACTCGACTGAAAGGGAACGTCTAAGGTTAAAACGGTAACCCACATTCCCTGAAGGAGGGAACGGAGACATCCCCTTGCCACGACCCTGGGTCGCGCTGACGCCGACTCGGCTCCTCAGCGAAAACCTGCATGCGCAATCCAGCCGTGCCCTCTTATAATCACGCTGTGATAAGGTGCACCTGGCTGTAATTATTGCACACCAATATTCATTGGCCTTTTCCAAAAGATTCGAAGACGATTGGTCTCTCATGCGAGATCTCATGTGTAACATATCCGTTCCCTCCTTCAGGGAACATGGGTTACCGTTGTAACCTTTGACATTTTTTACTGTTAAAATCACAGCAACTGTTTACAGTGTTGCTTGAGCAGCAAATCAGAATATTAGATGTTTTCTGAAGGATCATGTGACACTGAAGACTGGAGTAATGATGTTGTTTTATATCACATGAATAAATTACATTTTAAAATATATTAAAATAGAAAATAGGCTGTTTTAAACTGTAATAATATTCCACTTTTATTGTGTTTTAGATTTATTTTTAATTGAAGTAAATACAGCCTTGGTAAGCATAAGAGACTTATTTTATACCCTAAATGTATTTCAATGTACAGTATTGGCCTTCTGGGGCATCAAAAATGTCTTGACTTATTCTGCAAGAATCAAAGAAAAGACAGCAGTGAAAAAACAGGACTTGAAATCAAATTAAGGATAGCAAGACACATAACCTTGCCTCAGATTATTATAGAGATTCTTAAAAAAGGCCAGTAACAAACCAGCCATAACACCCAAATAACATGGCAACACGTTTTGCATGGGCAATCAGCATTTGTTTTCTATAAAAATGCTTTACTTTTTTGTCCCACATCTCTAATTAAACATGGTGTTTTTGGTGAGCGTCTACTGTACAGTTCAGTGCATTAACTGGATATCTGTATTCAGTAAAACCAAACTCCTCTCTCTCTTTTTCTGTCTTTTAGGCATGATGGAGTTCAGCATATTTGGCATCCCTTACGTAAGTGCCTCTCTCGTCCTGCCGCAGCACTTGCTATTGATTTTTCATTTGTGCTTTTTTTCCTATCAAACAATGTTTTTAGTTCAATTGGGCGCATTACGCTAGCATGCAGCCATTACACTGCCTCTAGAGTTTATTTATTAATGAATGGAGTTGGCTCTTGTGGTCCTGTTTTTACAGAGATCTATATTTGTGCTTTTCACTTGTGTTTTAGACCGGTGCTGATATCTGTGGCTTCTTTAACGTTGCTGAATACGAGATGTGCTTGCGCTGGATGCAGCTTGGAGCTTTCTATCCGTTCTCCAGAAACCACAACACCATCAACATGCCAGTAAGAACACAGCTGTAGAGATGCTTTATTCATGCATTGTCTTTTTATGGGCAGGTTTGGGATTTGTAAAAAACAGTGTTAACCAAAACTTAGTCAAATTAGTCAAACCTTATCAGAGCTCTTTCCCTTTAAATTATCTTATGTTTTTCATCACATTCTTATAATCTAATTTTATTTTATATATTTTTTAATTAATTAATTTATTTTTTTAAATAGGTCCAACTTTGCAGAGCTTGTTTGTAGGGATGCACAATATTATATATATATATATATATATATAGATAGATATATAGATATAGATATAGATAATTATTAAATAAAATATTGAACTAAATAAATACTACCAATATAAAATACAAAAATTAGTATTTAAATTAGAGAAAATAATAATAATTTCTGCTATTCTTGTTTTTATTATAAGGAATATTAATATTGTAATATCTGTAAGGGTGCAAAATATGGCCAAAAATGTGTGATTATATATCAGTCTGTTCACAAACTAACTAACAAAAAATGTAATAATAATAATATTTGTTTCTGTATGTTACCATATTGATATTTTGTTTATTAATAATAAATATAATATATTGCTAAATAAAATATTATTGTAATATTTTACAGTACAATTAAATTATGATAAATTATAATAACTTTTATTGTTGTTGTTGTTGTTATTATTAACATTTTAAAGTACAACTTTTAATATATTAATTACAATACTAATATTTATATATTTTTTTCTATTATAAACCGTCTAGACAGCGTTTGCTTTTTTTTTTTTTTTTTTAAATGACACCCAGCAATTTTTGTTTTATTGAGCCTAACCATGCTCAAAAAAATGATAGATGTGGCAGGGGACATGTGGGGGTCATTATACAGCAAGCAGTGTGAAACAGACCTTAATTGAGCCTTATATGGCGTTAAGCCTGATAATCAGTGACAGTGAGTGACGGGAATCAAAACAGAGCGTGAGACAAGATAATGTCACTGTACAGACAGCCATGACAACTTCCTACATGAACGCTTGTCTGTATAACGCCCTGAGAGAGTATGAAAATGATCTCTAAATCAGAGGCAGAAAGTAGCTCCAAAACACACGGTGGCAATTGAAAAGGGCCTCCTGCGCACACTCTGACTAATATCTGGCATCAGTAGACAGGTGGGCTGTCAGGTATTCACTCCAGCACTTGTTTAAAATGTGACCTTTGCAAGTTCTGGGACCTGTCACAAAAATCCAATAAGCCTGGGGAGTGAGAGGGATCGATACGGTGTGGGGGAAATTCTTCAGTGAGTGGACGTGGCAGCTTCGTTGCTAACAGATACATTTAGGGGTTTAATTAAATGCTCAAAGTTATTTAGAAGCCTACTGGGATTCAATCATTAAGAAACAGCTTTGCTAAATGAGTGATTAAACACAGGACAAATAAACAGAAATTGAATTTGGAGTAGCCTGAAAATACTAAAAAGAATGTGTACAGAATTAATTAAACAGATGTATTATTATTATTATTATTATTATTATATATTCATTTTAGCGTTTAAAGGTTAAATAAAAACATGTATTTATGTATTTAAAAAAATATATTATTAAATGAATCATTTAAAACTAATTATTTTGTTATGTTCAATGTTCAAATGTAATCTTATTTCAAATAATATGTAATTAGTTTTAATTTAATTTAATCTAATTAAAATGTATTTAACTTAATTTCAAATGAAATGTATTTTCAAATAAAACAAAAATCAGTTAAAATAAATGTACTTACTAAATTAATTTTTTATTTACAATTTGTTTACGTTTTACCTTACACAAAAAATAAACTTGTGAAAGGTTAATAATAAAACAATATATATATAATTTTTAATTGACTATTTTTATTTTATTATAAGAATCCTTCTATTATTGTATTAGAATGTTGTCTGAATAGTTAAAGGAAAACCTGTAGAAAATTTGTCGGAACTGTAAAATCCATCAGGATTTTCTTTACATTTACTTTGCTATTCTACTTATTATCCAGTTGGTAATTATGACAGTCCTTTTGGGAACAGGGTATTGGGAAGTTTTGTTTTGTGTTATATTGCAGTCCTATGAGAATTTCTGTTACAATCCTTTAGGATTTGTTGCAAATTCTGACTGAAATTGGGGTTGAAGACATAGCTATTGCTATCTGCTCCCTATCATTCGGCTGTTTTTGTCAACAAAACTGACGAAAAGGCAAAAGAGAAAACATTTGTGCAATATAATATGTGTATGTTCCTTTCGGACTAACAAAAATGCTTTTAAAAAAGCATGAAATGTATTAGTTCTGGTATTCTGGGGCGTGTAGAAGGCTTTATTAAACCAAAAGTGCGGAGCAGTGCTCACGCGACAGATGCCCGCTGCTCTTCTGCCGAGTCATTGACTTGCTCCGGTGTGGATGTGTCCTCTGCGTGTCTCAATGACAGTTTCAATAAGAGACTGTCCTCAGTTGGCCTCTACCCCACACAGGACGTGTTTATCCCTGCACGTCCCCTTGCTGCTGTAATTACCCCTCCAAGATGTCATTAGCTTTAATGTGGCTACGCAGGCAAATGGAAGGTCATCCAGAGACAAACGGCAAAGGATGAGGGCTTCAAGGTGGCCTGAATTACTAAGTGATGGAGACAAAGACATGTCGGAGAGTAAATGAGACACACTTAATGTAATCCGTTTTATCTATGTGGTAGTGCACTTCTAAAAAAAATGTATTTCTATTGCAGAACATGGACTAATATGAATGACCAAATTTAATGACTATTTAATTTTAGACTACCACTAGAAGTAGTAAATCCTTGTTAAAAATAAAATTAAATAAAATAAGAAATGAAATAGGTAATATATGTGTGTGTGTATACATATATAAATATTAGGTACTTAATTTCATATGTAGCCTATGTATAATATCCTTCTATAATATATGACTTTTTACAAAAATAAATAAATAAATAAAATAACATATATATATATATATCAAAAGTAAATAAATACTTTGGAAAAAGTATCAAAATAAGTTTATTATTAGTTAGTAGTAGTATTTCTTTTTAAGATTAATATACAAAACAGCACTTAATGTCCAAACAATAAAAACAGGTTTCTGCTAAAATAAAAATAAAAAACAAACAAACAAACAAATGGATTTAAATTAAAATATAATAATACTACTAATAACGAAAATTCCATGTCATTTTTAATCATCATATTCAGATCACATTCATATGCAAAAAAATGTCTTTATGTTTTCCAGTTTTAAACTCATTTATCCTTGAAACGAGCTGATTTTACTGAACTTCTCAGCTCCAGGTACCTGTTTCGGTAGAAACTGTGTGTTCGAGTAAGCAAAACAAGCAGGTGGAGGGTAAACGACAGAAAGTTCAGAAACACCACCTTATTTGCTCCTAATGTTTGGCAAAGTCCTTGTACTGATGCCAGCTGCCTCTGCAGCGCGGCTTATAATTCTCACGCTCCTGCCAGGGTTTCCAAGTTCTTCCGTCTCTCCATCACGCTAAGTCACATGCTAATGGAGTCAGAGGGCAGTACATTTGGAATAATTTAGCTTTTTGTCTGCGAGCAGCAGTCGGCTCTAACAGGAGGAAGGTCTAGTTCATTCAAACACTTTAACACAGATATTAGCTTTTCCCATTACATTAGCAGAATACTTTTCACTCTATGAGTGAGAGAGGGACAATACTAAATATTCTAGAGATCAGAAGGACAAGAACCATAAACCAACAGTATTCAGTCTGTTTGCTTAGGCTGCCATCACTAGTATTATTATTATTCAATATTTGAGATTAGAGGTTTGAACAGCTTTGACTTCACTTAACCGACTGTTATTTTATAATCATATAGTTTTTATCAATATTGTGAATAACAATATTCTTAGTTAGATGCCTTTTAGAAGACGCCTAGAAGTTTGCCGACCCCAGGTGGTTAATATCAGTGTGTTTTAATGACATTTAAAGGAGTTGTTCCAGCCTTAGCGTAACATACAGAAACTGAGAGACTTCTCACTTAATAAAGCGTTTGGTTCATGTTTAAGTGTTAGCACGCTCACATTAGCAGCTAGACCTGTGAACGCGTGGCACTAGAGAAATAATTATCAGATACAGTTCACCTTTATATCTGTGAGCATATTAACTCACACCCAGCGCTCTTAACAGCACTCAGACCCTCACACAGCCACAACCTCTCTCTGTTTGACAGACCATTAACACACACACGGGCACAGATGATGAACAGGGTGTACAGTTATGTCTGGATTCAGGGGGACACAGCTGTACAGATTTGAAATGTACAAATATGAAATATAGTTCAGAGCTATAATTCTTTAAAAAAAGTCTTTATTCCCATGGTGTCACAATACATAATGCAGGACATGTGGTGTTGTTCAACATCTATCTGTTTGCAACTAGACCATAAATAAATCAGTTACTGAGATAATACAAATAGTGAATGAAATATTAATATTACCTGTATCTGTTATATTGTTAATGCTATATATTCCAGGAAAATTTCATATATATATACATGTGTATATAAATTTTTATATATATATATATATATACATGTATTTATAAATAAATCGATAGCCAACCCTATATATATATATATATATATATACAGTATATATAGTGTTGGGTATCGTTTTATTTAT
>JAUMHR010000075.1:19903339-19914837 GCA_032361145.1 Enteromius fasciolatus
CGGTGCCTAAACAGTGCTGAAACCAATACTTACTAAAAATAAAATAAATAAATAAATAAAAATTCCAGAAAAAAAGATGGATTGGCTATTAGCACCATAACCACAAAATGATTTTTTTTTTAATTATTACTTATATATAACAGACACACATACAGTATATATTTAGGATAAAATTACATGTATTTACATGTATATACTTATAGTCATATAATTTATATTATATGTAAATCTATTTAATATGTAACCATATCCTTTTTTTCTTAAACATGCACATGCATGCATGTGTGTTTAATGTATACATAATAAATATATACAGTACACACACATAACCTTTATTTTGAATCTGATTTATCGTATATTTAATTGATATTGTTACTGTTATTAAAGCATTTTTTGTTCCAATAAATTACATAGTCCCATCCAATTATAGAACAGGCTCAAGACAAAACTGGTAAGGATACAAGATATATCAGATATCAGAAACAAGTAATAAAACTACACTAGCATGTACATTGCAAGGAAGGAGAAGTGAGGTTTGCATGTCCATTCAGGTTTTGTTCAGCAGTGTTAAATGACTGTGATGTTTGACAGAGGCAGGATCCTGTGGCCTGGGGACCGGAGTTTGCTACAATGTCTCGTGATGTGCTGAACATTCGCTACACCCTCCTGCCGTACCTGTACACACTGATGTACGAAGCCCACGCTCACGGAAACACTGTGGTCAGACCCATGCTGCATGAGTGAGTGTCTGCCATTTACTTTATAGACTAATGAAAACCATTTGCTCACCCTCACATGATTTCAAAACCATAAGACTTTTTGAAACAAGTTCTCTTCGTTATGGAAACTTTAAAGGAATATTTTTGCATTTTGCAAACATTGCGCGAATGTTGCTTTTAAATGTTCTCTGAACGTTCCGAAACAAACTCTCAAACATTCCACTAAATCATGTGTATGGGTCAAAGATGAGACGTTCCATTTTGGTTTCTGCATTAGATACATTGACTAAATTAATTGCTGCATATTAAATCATGTAATGTTTCAAATAACTTTTATGAAAATAAAATTCAGCATAACAACACTATGTATATACAAATTAAACAACTTAATCTGACCGGTACATTTAAAATACATAAAATAATTAGTGAATATAGTACATTTATTATATTTTAAATGGTTAAAAACTTGCTGCTGACAAATGGTCAAAACCCAGTGGTTGCTCAGAAGAAATAAATAAATAAAATAACAGGACACATTTTATTGTATGAAGAAAATAAAGCTGCTACTTTTATTGTTAGATGCTTGAAAAACCCTTTTTCATCTTTGAGTCATATAATGTTTTGTGGTAACGATAACATAATTAAATACAACTGAACAAACATTCTTTTGACGTTTCTTGTTTGTAAGTTTGAGAGAACGTTCTGGGAATGAAACAAGGCCTGGGAGTAAATGATGATGGAAGTTTTCTTTTTTGTGTGAAATATCTCTTTAAGACCTTCATTCATGTCCTGCTCCTTCCAAATATATCTTCATTATACCATCTTTTCTTTCGGAGACTATTTTCAGTCCATCCTTTCGTTTCAATTACATTTCCCCCAAAGCATCATGGGAATGACTAATCAGAATTTGGACCAAATGCTCTGTCTCTGTATTGGTCGTATATTCCTGTATCTAGTGTTTTTTTTTTAGCCTGCTTTGATATCACTGTGCTCTTGACCTGTCTAACCTTCCTCTTCCGGAATCTGTTCTGCATCTCAGCCTCTGCATGTTTTCATGTCACGCTCTAAACCTCTCTTTTTGCTCATTTTTTGTTCTCTCCATCATGAACTGTACAGTGTTGAGCGGATGCGGTTTTCTTTACTGTAGGTTTGTCAGAGATGTAAAAACCTGGGATATTGACAAGCAGTTCCTCTGGGGTCCTGCTCTTCTAATCACACCAGCTCTGGACCCGGTATGAAACACCCTGGCCATATTAATATTAAAAGGATATATTTTCATGCCGCGGTACATTATAAAAGTAACCCAAAAAACACAAGCCATGCACAGCTCAATTCAGCTAATTTCTCCCGCAAATGCGTTTTTAAAATAGGCAAACTGTGAAAACGGTGACCCTGGCAACACTGGCTCACTGTACCCTTATCACACAGATATGGGTACAGTGTAATTAACAGATTAAATGTTTTTGGATTAATCGTATGCATTAACACATTAACGCTGACAGCCCTAATGTATACACACACACACACACACATAAATATATATTAATTCATTTTTGTTCCAGTTTTTGTTCATGAATTTATTTCTAATTAATTTTGTTTCATGAAGGGTGTTACTGTGGTCAAGGGATACCTGCCACATGAGGTCTGGTATGATTACTACACGGTAAGCATTTTACCATCATGCAAGTAAGCTGTTTATTAGGAAGCATTTAAATCTTTATCAGTGTGTCAGTTTAACTACTAGTTATAATGAAGCTAGCTTCTGAAACTAATTCAGCCTGTGGTACAATGTGCTCTATGTATTGGGGTCTCTTATCTGCTTGTATGTGATTTGTCATCCAGGGTAAACAAATAAGAGCGGAAGGAGAGTTTGTGGATATGGATACACCTTTGGAAAAAATTAACCTACACGTGAGATCAGGCCACATTCTGCCCTGGCAGAAACCAGAAAACAACACACACTACAGGTGAAGATGCCTCTTTAACGGGCCATTTTGCTATATTTGCAAAGGCTATACGTTTTGCCTCAGAAGCAGTCAAGTTTTCTTTTATATGGCCAGTTTGTAATTTTTCCTCCTGTGTTTTATTTTTCTTGTAGTCGTCAGAATCCTTTGAGTCTGATTGTTGCTCTTAATGATGGAGGTGGAGCAAAGGGATCCCTGTTCTGGGATGACGGAGAAGGAGTCGGTGAGTTTTGTGTGGTTGTGTGTCTGTAAGAATGAGAATCATGGGGAATTTAATGGTTTTGACTGTGCCTGATGTTTCCAATTTCATCAATGATTTTTTCAACCCTGTTCAATGGAAATATATGCAAATACAACAGTTCTGCAAAATGATTACATTGCTTCTTGCAGCCCTTTGTGACACTTTTAAAATGAAATGTACATGGAGTAGTGCTAAAGTTGCATTCATTATTATCAAAAACAGACAAAGTTGACTTTGGCAACCTTTTAAGTTGGTTGCACATGTGACCGTTCAGAACTGAATTTTTAGTACGCAGCTCTAAAAGGTTCATGCTCTATTGCATTTAAAAAAAAAGACAGCACCTACACTAAACCCTACTTTAAACCTAAAGATAGTGTTTAAATTTTTTTTTTTTCTTCTACATAAACTAACACACTAAACCACTAAACCAGATCCATATGTATGTATTTGTTGACATAGTAAACTTTCTCTGTACAGCAGTGCACTCATCATGGTAAAGGTATTCTGGAGTCTTCATGTATTCTTTTCTGTACATTTTATGTAGGCCTAGATGATTTTAAAGTCATTTATCACAATGGTTCTTAATCTTCTTGCTTATTCTTTCTCCTTACAGATACTGTTCAGAATAATCGATACCTCTTGACATCTTTTTCGGTCTATGAGGTACGTTAAGATGTTTTGAAAAAAGCTAAGCATGCAGTTTTTTCAGATTTATTTGGACTGTGGTCATTAAAATCCAATAGGGAGTCTAAGATAGTCCATCTCACTTGAAGCCAAACATCTGTGGCCACTCTCTATTTATAAACAAATTCAGATCCAAAACTGTTTCATGCTGTAGCAGCTCAAGGCCACTTGGCCCAGGTCAGAGCTCTGGGTTTGATGTCGTATATGCTGAGATTATTTGAGCGGTGGGGAAAACACGGCCCTGTGGAGTTGAGAACTGTTTGTAAAACGAGGTCAGACTCAGCTAGGTTGAGTTGTTTCGGCACAGATGTTACATATTTTCTGTTATAATTCATTCTGTTCTAGTAACATCTAAGTGCGAGAAACTCAAGAAACGGGCCTTTTGTCCAATTTCTTTGCATTGTGACACGATAATTAAGTGCATTTTCCTCACAAATATGATTTTTCAAATTCTCAGCAGTTATCATTTGCAATTGTATTTTTGCTCATACGGTAAATGGCCGTGTGTAACAGCTGTGTTGTGTAATTATAGCGTACTCTTACCAGTGCGGTTTCCATGAATGGGCTGGCCGAGGCTGACAGACTTACCCTGGGTGTCGTGAGGGTTTGGGGTGTAACAAGTAATGTCACTCGGGTTACTATGAAGGTGAATGGAAAACCTGATGCCGACTTGTCATTCACATATAACCGTGAGGTGAGGTGTTTCATGCAAACATACTTTTTATATTTATATATCATTCATGCTTTCAAAACCACTCACACAATTATTAAAAATGGTACATTTTGTGTTTTTAATTTTAATCAATTTAAGTTATTCACTGGAAAATATATAAGTAAATAAATCACGTAACCTTGCAATGTTTAAAATTTTAAATACCAGGTAATTGTATACATTTCATTTAATTTAGCTACGTATTTGTTGTGAGTTTGTCGAGTATATTGTATATTATTTTCATGACCATATGAAATTTTAAGAATATTAAGAATATTATAAATAATTCAATTATTTAAAAATCATGGGACTATTGGTTTGCTGTGTGAAATGTATCAGGGCTAAAAGTACCTCATAAAAAAAAAACATTTTAATATTAAAAAATAATCATAAATCATTAAAGAAACAATTTATACATCATAGAAGAATACACTTGGTTATGTTTTTTCCCCAAATCAACACAAAGAAATATTAATTTATAATGTAGTTAAAAATATATTTTTCAACTGAAAATGATTTATAAATCATATATTTTCCTAGTCCTCCATACCTTTGCCCATGCCCAAGGAGCTTGATGAAATACATAAAGCAGTTTACACTCTCCTGACAGTTTGTTTTTTAAGACTTTTAAAAGTTGTATGCACATCGACCGCACCGTTTCTATTAATAAAACTGCAGGCTGGAACTCCAGAGACTGAGATTTATACGAGTCATGAGAAGAATCGAAGAGAGGGGGAAATGACAAAGAAACTGCGCATGTGAATCTGAATAACTAGTGTTCCAGCCCACACCAAATCATTTATCTTTCTTAGTATTTCCCGACTGCATAATAAGTCTGAAAGAGGCGAGGCAGCTCCATCTGTCTCCATGTGTGTGTTTGCCCTCATCGGCGTATGTCAGACCAGAGGTGGCGTTTCCTAACGATTCGCTCGAAAATCTTTTATTTTTCTTCATCATGCCATTACGAGGTCATTGACTGAATTGGTCTGTAATCACACACCAGTTTAAGCTCTTAAAGGAATAGTTCAACCAAAAATGAAAATGTAGATGAGTTTGTTTCTTCATGGGAACAGATTTTTTTAGAAATTGCATTGCTTACACACAAATGGATCCTCTACAGTAAATGGGTGCCGAGTCCAAAAAGCTGATAAAAACAACACAATAATCCACAAGTGACCCACGCCACTTCTCATGAAGTGAAAAACTGCATGTCTGCAAGAAACAAATCAATAAATTAAATATCTCCGTAATATTGCTTTCTCCGATGAAAACATTGGCTCATCTGAATCAGGAGAGCAATATGCACAGATCAAGGACAATTTACAAGCAACAAGAATACAAACAGTACAAATATGTTGGTGGATTTGGATGCGAAAGGACAACAGATGGACTTTTTTTCATCGGAGGAAGCGTTATTGCAGATTATGGACTCAGATTATAGACTTTTAGCCAGAATGCAATGTTTTAAGCTAAAACATGTTAATGATAGATTTGCTTTTACAAACATGCAGCATTCTGCTTCACAAGACATGACTTAATAGACTGGTGTGGTCTAGATGATTGTGAATTAATCAGCTGATTGGACTCTCATTTTGACGGCACCCATTCACTGCAGAGGATCTATTTGGTGAGTAAGTGAGGTACTGCTAAATGTAGGTGCATTTTGTGTTGGATTAACTCTTTCTTTCTTTCTTTCCCTCAGATTCAGGAGCTGCATTTTGACACAACACCACAATCTCACACCATCGAAAAGCCTTTCACAATCATCTGGACCATAGGATAAATATGGACACAAGTCTACAGAGACGGGCTTGAGCCAAGAGTTATGAATGTTTGGTCACCTAGTAATTTATTTAGCATTTATTCTAGAAGCTTTTTATGGTAGATATCGTCTGGACCTAAAATATAAAATTATTTCTTCTAAAATAAATGTATTGCACCAATATTGTTATTGATTTGGATCTGATATTAGAAACTGTTAGCAGTTAGCCGAACTTGGAGGACTGAATCAGTAATGCCAGCATTTGGGGAAGTGGGAATATAATGATAACCCTTAATTATCGACAATCACAGCTTTTTAACGAGAAAACCTCTCAGCGGCGGCTACCTACCGGGCGGGCTTCATGCACGACTACAGTTTGAAGTAATGATATAATAATCAATTATTCATTCTACAGTAAACATAATGATATCAATTAAGCAATGGAGACTGTAAATTGATTTCTGCTCTAATTGGCAATCATGAAGAACTGGAGAGATGGACGCCGCAGGGAAGAGGGCGAGAAGGGTGTGCCTTCGATATTTAGATGCTAGCCAAAAACAATGATAATTGAGGAGCTTTTTTTTATCCGAGTGTGAAACAGGATGGAGCCATTCTGACTGAGGCTGTAATTATTTGGGTTTTCTATTATGTGAAAGGAGTTTATCCAGAGCTTGTATTTAATTAGCAAAGAACAGCGATCCTGTTTCCAGGGGTTTTTACAAGAAAAAGAGCAGTTTTCCTTCTCTAGTTAGGCAGTCTGGAAACATACAATTATTCATGGAGTTTATACAAAGTTTTGAACTTCTGTGTTATAAAAACATCAGCTCTGTTCGAGTCGGTTGTGTTAATTTTACCTTTCGAAGTTCAACACTGTCCATTAAGCGATATATGAAGGAATAATACAGCTGTAACGTGGAGAAAGATTTTAAAACTGCAATAAACTGATTTAAACCTCAGGAAGCCTGTGACTGATTTGACTTGCTGATTTTATGGTAATATTTGCTTTAATCTCTGAAGAAACTTTCTTTTGTTTCTTTCCTGCACGCACGCAATCCAAACATCAGTCAAAAGTCAGGTGCATTAAAACAATCAATCTGATTCAAGTAAATCAAAAACAGACCGAGAATGTAGTCTTGATTTAACCAACCCTCCAAACAAAGACTGGGATTGAGAGGAAAGTACTCATGAAAAAAAAAAATATATATATATATATATATATATAAAAATAGAGGGAAACAATAAAAAGATGACATGAAGATGAAACGCACACTCAAGTGACTTCAAAGCATCGATATGTGATTGTGAGTGTTTGCGATGTCTGTATGCTGGAATACATTAGACAAAACATGGATTTGGGAACAAAAGTGCAAAGAAAACATTGACACAGGTTGATCCAGAACACTAACGCTTTGTTTTTATGATGTGACATGATTTCATGTGAAATATGAAACAAATCTTTGGAGTTATATCTAGAGTTTTGTGATAAGGTATATAGTGTTTTTATTATCAGTGACCATATATATATAGATATATATACAGTATACAGTAGTCAACATTTGAAGTCGTATACAATTTGTATATGATTTTTTTGTTAATAGTTAATGAATACAGTTGTTCATTTTTCAATGTCTTTATTGGCAACTAAAGGGAAAAATATTCAAATAATATTTTATTTGCAATAAATAGCTATAACGCTGGTTAACATAAAGCATTATGTTAAAAGATGCCATTTTGTATTATTAGAATTATTTTGTATTATTATTATGAAATTAGAAAGATATTAAGATAAATAAATGATACCGAAGCTTTTCCTCATGTTTGAACCAATGTACTTCATGTCTATTTAACAAATCATATGTTGAAAGAAAACAGGAGCACCTGACATTATTATCAGGGTTAAAGGGTTAGTTCACCAAAAAATTTAAATTCTGTCATTAATTACTCACCCTCATGTTGTTCAAAACCCGTAAGACCTCCGTTCATCTTCGCAATATACTAATTAAGATATTTTTGATGATTTCAGAGAGCATCTGAACAGCAACACAACTAAAATGATCCAAATTCCAGAAACGTAGTAAAAACATCTCACTTATGCTACGAGAATACTTTTTTGCACAAATAAAACAAAGTGTACGGTTGTGCAGTAGCCTAATATTTACTAAAATGGCGGAAGACGTAAGTCATAGGAGAAGAGCAGTTATTTTATATATTTTTGTTTTCTTTGTATATTGTCATCAAAAACATCTTAATTTATCTTCATTCCGAAGATGACCGAAGGTCTTCTGGGTTTAAAACGACACAGGGGTGAGTAATAAATGACAGAAATTTCATTTTTGGTTGAACTAACCCTTTAAGTCTTAAAAGATGACACTTAAAATATGATTTATTTTACCTCTGTGAAGCTTCACTTTTACAATGGCATTTTTTAGACAGACACTATACATTTTGTCAGATAAACCCTCAGTAACAATAGCTTTACATTATGCTTATTTGCTAGCAATGAAGCTAATAGTTTTTAAAAATGGAGGTTTTGTTCTTAAACATGCAATGCTGGGATTGAAATATGAGATGCAAAAGGCCTGGGTTGATATCAACACACACAGACACATGCTTGTACCGTCAATCTTACGGTGACGCTAAATCGCTGACAGGCCGCTTCCTCACGAGTCATTTGACTACGCGACGTGACACTCTGTGACACGGAGGCGCGCCCACGCAATTTTCTCTTCACTCGCGTGCCACTGACGACAGGGGGCAGAGGGGGGCGATACCTGGTAATTACTGCTGCTTATGCTTCACTTCACACTGGCTGTGAAAGGTATGTGTGAGTGTGTGTTGAGTCGAACTGAAACTATAAGGTCTGATTTGAAATTCATTTTTGTTTAGCTATGAATATGCAGTAAACAATGTTTAAAATGCATCATATGCGCTTGCATTGTCTGCATTTACTACATGCGCACATACTGATTTGTAGTTTGCAATAACAGTAATTTGCCACAAGGTAAGCAATGAGAATATATATGATACCATATGTATATGTATACCATACTTATGTGGAGGAGGATGTATTTACTTTTTTAAGCAAAATAGCAAAACACAATTAATGCACACATTATTTTGTGTTTATTTGATTGCTTATTATTTATGTGTATTTAATTTGTACTTCAGCCTAAAAATTGAAAATATAGTTTAATCCACATTTATTATTTCTTATTTGAAATAAATGTATTTGAAGTAAAAAGTTTTGCAAAACACAAATTATTATTAAAGTTATTTAATGTGCAAATTAACAACTTTTACTACATTGATACTCTGAAACATAATCTTGTAAATGAAAAAGCAACGATATGTAATTTTTTTAGATATGTATTTTATTGTTGATTTTATTATATTACATTATTATGCATGTGTGGGTTATAGTAATTCATTAAAATATATACTTAATGTTATATAATTGTATTTTATAATAATATTTATTTTGTATATTAAATATATTATTAAAATTGAAAATATACTAAAATAAATATGATGATCAAATAAGTTAATATTTAATATATAATATTATTATAAAACAGAAATTTTAATTATATAAATATATTATAATCTAATGTTCTATAATATAATAAAATAATAAAATATATATAATATATATATTTTTGCATCTGCTTAGATCATGAACGAGAAGTTGGTTTATTTTTAACAATAATAAAATTTGTCAGAAAATTACTTTTTTTGTTGTATTTTTAAAATTGAAATAATGAGGCTTTCATTGAAAAAAACTAAGTTTGTAAAGTGTGGTAACATTTTTCTCTTTTGGTGTTTGCCTTAAACAAAAAACTTTGTATTGATGGTGTCTCTGTTTGACCCTCCACATTCATTTTGCTGTGATTTTATCTGCTGTTAGTTGGGGGTTTGCCCTGGAGAGTTTTGATTTGGAGAACTGTACGACTCCTGAGGACCGATAAGTGCTCTCACAGTCAGGTTATTATCTTTCTGTTTAGATCCAGCACTGCGTGGAGCTTTACATTTCAAACCAGATGTTACACATGTACAGAGTTGATGCTGTAATCCTTCACTGATTCCCTGCAGTGTTAGTCTCTGTTCACGCTATACAAGATTCATCCTTCAGCTAGTTTGAAACCCAAGCTTGTCTACAAACTCTTTATAATTCAAAATAGTCATATGATAGAACTGGAATTTAATCAGAGCAGTACTTTTGTATCGTACTATTAATTAAATGCAATTTAAGGAAAGCCGATCCCGATTCCGTAATTGTAATTAATATAATTGTAATTATAAAGTATAAAATAGCATTGCATATATATATATATATATATATAAATAGTATATACACATACTTACATGTGTGTGTGTGTATATATATATATATATATATATATATTATTCCTTTTACTTAGTAGCAGTTAAAACATTTTTTGTAAAACTCAACATAAAATGTTAGATAATATATATATATATGTGTGTGTGTCTGTGTGTGTGTAATATGGCACATGCATTCCATGCAACGTTTTGAAAGTGCTTCTGTGAAAAGTTTGCAGAAAGACTACAGTTCCCTCAATGCAACCATCCATGTCCAACCAAATGAGATAATGTACGCAATTCTGTATTAAATGGCTTCCACTGTTTTCGCTCCACAACAGTCCCCTAGATTGAATGAAATTCCAGTTGGCAGTTTAAATCACAGGGTTTGCCAAGAGACCCATTTCATTAATAAGTGAAGCACAGCACCTGACATAATGGCACTCAGAGCGTCAGTTAAGAGAATGTTGTGCAAAGTCAACCGTCGCTGCGGATGAGGCCAGAGCTAAATGCTGCTTTAATTAATACACACATCTGCTGTCCTCACAGAGCCGCAAGGTGTGTCACAGGTGAGCAATCAGTGTTACCATCATTTCAGCAGATTGCACTGTCCATAAACATAAAATATGAATCTTTTAATGAGCCGACATTCACTGGGAGATTTCTACAGACAATCAGGACAATTTATAGAGCAGCGGTTCCTGCCAGTTTCTGCTTCATTTCACTTTCCCCTTCATCTACGTCTAAACTGTGTTTAAGCTTTACACCTGTGAAGTTGTGTGCTTTCATCGAATAGGAATGCCACTTTGACAACTGACTGAAATAAAGTTGTAGTACTGTATGTCAAAGCATATTTTAGTATTTTTGAGATGACATGATGTGTTTTTTTCATAGTGCGGTAACTGAGGAAAACTGGGGGACCACTGCGGTGAATGGGGTAAACAATGGTAGTCACTACAGTGACTGGGGTAGACGGGGTAGCCACTGCGGTGACTGGGGAAAACTGGGGGACCACTGCGGTGAATGGGGTAAACAATGGTAGTCACTACAGTGACTGGGGTAGACGGGGTAGCCACTGCGGTGACTGGGGAAAACT
>JAUMHR010000075.1:19940866-19951524 GCA_032361145.1 Enteromius fasciolatus
CCAGCCTTAAACCAGCTAAGACCAGCCAACCAGCTTGTTTTATCTGTTTTTTTAGCAGCGAATGTAGGCATTAAAATGTAAATATTACACATTTTGCCAACTGTTTGCCTCCTTGTTTCTTCTCTGTTGAGTTTATACAAATAGTTTTTCTAAACCGTACTTGTGTTGTTCAACAAACCTTTCCATTAAAGCCAAAATTGTTAGCTTTGGCATAAAACTCATGTCCACTGACGTCTGCTCTACTCCAAAGCTTGTACAGATCTACAGTTTCCCCACGAACATTTGATTTTTGTTTTTCTGCACTGTAATTGTAGAAGTACAGTAGATGTTTTAATACCCGTTTTTTAGTCTTTTTTTTATCTCCTAGATTACACTGTGTTTAAAGGAAGCTGTTTCTGCCAGTGTTCTGCCCATCTTATGTGGTTCTGCCTGACCACGGCTCTGCTGGAGAAATCGGAGAGGTCTTTTCAGCTTTCGGAGCTGCCGGAGGATCGAGCAGGTGTGCGTGCGAGGCGTTTCATTATTTCTCTGAGCCTTCATCTGCGTTGCTCGTGTGTGTTATCATTGTTTATCTTCTGCATTGTTTGTGTGCACGTTTCCCAGCTTCTCATTTGCCAACTGTCGCAGGCAGTTCTGATGTTGGTCCAGTTGCCGCCGGTGTTCACAGGGTCACGGCTGGCGATCTCGTGTCCTCGTTTGCATCAGAGAATGAACGGAATGTCGGAACTCTCCAGAGGGCAGGTGCTGCTTTCTCTCTTCTCTGTCCTCCCATCTGCCACATTAACGCATCGGGGTTTGTCACTCCCTGATATTTTTAAGACAGCAGCAAAAAGTGGAATAATGAGCTCGTCTCTTTTTTTGGTTGCATTTTAATGATGACTCATTTCTTCTCCAGGACACCGAACTAAGGCAGTCATATTTAAACAAAACCTTTCGTGGGTTTAAATAACCTTTGCTTCCAATCTCAGTTATTGCGACTGGATTTTGGATACACACTTTCATTAACTTTCATTAACACCCCAGACAGAGTTTGGAAATTGTCTGATAAACTTGAGGGCATTCGATTTAGACATGGCTACTCGGTCTAATTTGCAGCTCCCTGTCAACATAATTTCGCTCTGCCCTAATCTAACCTTTTTTGTCTTGGACAATTGCCTTCCATGCTGCAAGAGCTAGTATGAACTTGCCGAGGAAACCTTTCGTCCCTTCCTCGGTGACCCTGAACCCTAGTTAGCATGATGGGCTCTGTCTTAGCTGGTGACTATGAAGTAATTTTACAGTCACATGACATTGAGAGGATTTCTGGTTTGGGTGAGACTGTAATAGCTGATGGCATTAAAGGAATAGTTCATGATGCTTAGAATCCATATTATATAAATTAGGAAAGGACGTGGCCAGGTATGGTTTTCCATACTAGGAATTTGTGCTTTGCGTGTAACCCATCCAAGTGCACACACACAGCAGTGAGAAGTGAACAACCACGCACACACACACACCGTGAACACACACCTGGAGCAGTGGGCAGCCATTGCTGCAGCGCCCGGGGAACAGTTGGGGTTCAAGGGTCTCACCTCAGACGTGGTATTGAAGGTGGAGAGAGTGCTGGTTATTCACTAACCCCACCCACAATCCCTGCAGGACCTGGGACTCGAACCCGTGACCTTAAGGTCACATGTCTAATACAAGTCAAATTTTTTTCATACATTTTTTGTTGAATTGCAATACACTACTTTTTAAAAAGTTCAAAAGTCTCTCATGCTCAGCAAATCCACATTTATTTGATTAAACATAAAAAATATATATATATTTATTATTATATATTTATTATATTTTAAAATACATTTTATTCCTTTGATTCAAAGCTAATTTTTTTTTCATTAATATAATACTCTAGTCCTTGTGTTACATGATCTTTCAGAAATCATTCTAATAGCCTGATATATATATATATATATATATATATTCATGATAACAGCATTTGAAATAGAAATGTAAGACTATAAACATCTTTACTGTCACTTCTGATAAGCACATCACCGCTGAATAGATTTTCTTTCAGGAAAAAAAAAATCCTACTGGCTTGAAATATTTTTTTTTCACAAAAGTATTTTCCTTTTGTAATCTATAGAACAAATAACTCAAGGGAGAACACAAATGACAAAATCATTATTTTCAGGTGAATTCCTTTAATTGGAATTTTTCTCTTTATTGGGTCAGTACAGTACATCTCTTTTTTTTAATGAATAGAATAGTCAGATATTTGCTGTCTATGTTTCTCTCTATGTTTCTGCTCTCACAGAGCAAAGCTTTCCAGTTCACTGTAAATGGAAGGTGTACAGCACAACTGTGTGGGATTGACAGTTAAGCAAGCAATAAGACTGTCAAAATGTGGGGAAAGGCTCAATTTTATGCAAATGATAGGCGAAAAATGCCAGGTTGAGCCAATCGTTGTCTGGCATAAATTATACTGGTGCATTCAGTGCTAAATCACATTTCATATTGACATAATGCAGCTTTCATTGTGGCTGGGTTAACAAAAGTATATTAAATCAAGATTGTACAGTGGGATTCAGAACTGAAAAGACATAAAGCATAGTAGACTATAGCAGTGAGCTTTTACTGCAAGGACTGAGGTTTCCTGATTGTTATTTAAAAGATTGAAGTGGCTTACTTAGTTACTAGTCATTTAACAGATGCTTTTCATGTAAGGCAGCTCAGAGTTCACTAATTGTAGGGCCGGTCCCTCTGGACCACCCTGAGGTTAAGTACCTTCCTCAAAGGCACTACGATTGTGATCTCAGCAACTTTGTAATTCCTGGCTCACCTTCCTTGAATTAAACAGACAACCTTTGTGTTAGCAGCCCAGATCGCTCACTATTAAGCTGCCACATATATTCATGGAGGCTGGAAATAAACACACCTCCTGCATAATTGGCTTGCCCTTTTAATTCGCCACAGTGATTATTCAAAAATGTCTGACTTGAATTCATGGTTTGTCATTTTATGTGGTATAAATATTGCATGAAGAAAAGATCTCAAAGTACTGTTCAAATTAAAGGTTACTGTGTGCTATGATGGTATATGCACTATAGCTGGATTTGTTTAGGGTGGGATTAGAATTATAATGCAAAACGTTTCTACACTGCATGTTTTGCATATTTTTTTCATAACCTTCACATCTCTTGAAATCTTCCATTAAAAATAAATAAATAAATATAAATATATATATATATATCAATGCCCAGCATAAATGCAAGGAAATGCCAAGAGTTTAAAATAAATAAATAAAAATATTATTCTGTGCATGTCAATATAAAATAGCAAAACTATTCTGTTTGAGAATCTGTACACAGCTGAACAAAAGTTTATGAACAAAAGCTGTGGCCTTGAGTACTCTGATTGTGTTCCTCATATAGATCAGCAATAGAGCTCAATAGTACCATTCTGGAAGTAAAAACACCATTCAAAATGTCCAAAGCAAAATAGATTTTTAGCATATTGATTTTTAACACATAAACTTTCAAGACAGGCAAACCACTGCTCAGAGGCTGATAAATAATGATACAGTATGTGCTTATACAGTCATTGCAGTTTTAAGTGTTGATTATATATGTGTGTGTTTATTATGGGTTATATGGGTTCATATTTTGATTTTGGGAGTCCCTAAACATGCATGCAAAGTCAAAAAACACTTTCATTTTCTTATGCAGTTATTTTCAACTTATTTTTTCAACAGCTCCCAATCGATCTCTTCATCGATTCATTTTTCTAAACCCCTCCAGTAATTGGCGGATTGGTCAGTGTTTGTGATCTTTTAATGCTCCAAGTACACCTAGTGGGAAAGAATGGATTTGCATTTTTATTCAGACAATGACTCGCTAAATGATTCAGAGTCGACTCTTTCTTTTGAGAGACAATAATTTTATACACGGTGCATTTTCAGATTTACAACTGTACAGGACGTTTTCATTCACTTAGAACTGTGTTACACACTGCATGAAAGATCATTTTCAAAAATCCATAATAGGGGCATGGTTGCTCACCAATGGATCCTTTGAAGTGAATGGGTTCTGTCAGAATGAGAGTCAAAACATCACAATAATCCAAAGTAATCCACACCACTCCAGTTAAATCAGTCTTTTTCACAGTGTTTTTAATGGGTTTCGGACTCTCATTCTGACGGCACCCATTCACTGCAGGGGACCCATTGGTAAGCAAGTGATAGAGTGTGTTTAGAGAGTAAATTTCTCTGAGTGTGTTTCTCTGAAACAAACTCATCTACATGGTTCCCCTGAGGGTAAATACAGGTACATTGCAATTCTCATGTCTGGGTAAATTATTATTCCTTTTAACACTAGCACTCCCAAAGAGGGATCATTTGATCCTATCCCCGTAGCTCTACCAGAGAGGGGTCATCTGACCCGGTTGTTTTTACCTAATATCCTTAATCAGTGGTAATCAGTGGAGCTTTTAGATGCTATGGAGGTTTAAGAGGCTAGATACAGTAGGTAAGGATGTTGAGTTAGATTGAGGAATTATATCACCTGATTGCGAGCTACACAATCTCTCATTTAATCTCTCACTTATACCGATTCAGTAACGTAATTCTGGGACTCGTGCCGCAAAAAAACTAAGCGCTCACTTTAAAGTGTGCAATCTGAACTCAATTTGGTCACTTGATCTTGTGCGACTAGCTCGTATGAACCCGCGGTCAGTCCTACTATCAAAGACTCCCAGTTTTAATTCCTGTGAGGCCTGTCAGAGTGGTTCCACCCACTCAGAAACACTGCTAATGTGTCGAATTAGCTTCTGTAGCGTGAACTCTTTTGAAAACACCACTTGGCTAGACTGACATTTCAAGTAAATATCATCTGGCTGATATTACAAATTCAAGGAACTGCTTTTCAAATCTGCTATGGAATATAACACTCTTGTTCTGATTTAATTTACCTGCTCTATTATTAATCTTAATTGCTCGACTGGCCTCTCAAGTATTTAAGCACTCAGCACCCGATTTGAATAATTTACAGAACACAAGTCATAACCTGGAGAGCATGGCTAAGATGTTGGTATGTAAAGACGTTTAACCTTTGTTGGTGAGAGCCTGGAGAACAGATTGCTTATTATTTGTTTTCAGCTCACTGTTTTGATAGGGCAGGAAACATACTGTACAAGGATGTTTCAATGAGTAAAAGAACAAAAGGAAGATTCAGATATGTATGGGGAAAATATGTATCTTGAAATAATCATATCTTCACAAAATGGCACTTGAACACTGTCCAATCTTACTGGTTAGTAAGATTTATTTATTCATTCATTTAAAATTAATACTTTCATTAAGCAAGGATGCCTTAGATTGATCAGTAACAGTAATGTCATGTTTAGTGGTACAAAAGATTTATATTTCAAATAAATGTAGTTATTTTGAACACTGTATAATGCTTTATTAATGTATTAAAGTGTTTACAAAAAAATATTAAGCAGGGAAACTCTTTTAGATTTATGATAATTATAATTTAATAAAAATAATAAGGTATATTTAATATATCTAGTAAGAACAATAAATATGTCTTGAGCACAAATTATGTACAATTATATTTCATGTGAATGCTGTAGTGCTGTAATGCTGAAGACTAAATTACATTTTAATATGTATGATAATATAAAGCAATTATTTAAAATTGTAATCAAATTTGTATCAATTATTAATTTGTATTATTTTTTTTAAAAACTTTTGAATGTATATATATATATATATATATATATACAGCATATTTTTCATTTTGTATGCATAATTTGTATTCAATTTGTTAACAAAATATTTAATATATAATATTAATATATAATAAATTTAGCTAATTGTTCATGGTTAGCAGGCAGCTACATCTTAAGAGGTCCTTTTTTTTTTTTAATACAGTGCATGACTTAAACCTGGAACTGAACATCATTCCCAGCATGAGTCTGGCCCACAGGAGGAGGAAATAAGACGTGACACCAATATAACTGACAAAACAGATGCACACTCCATAATGCACCAGCAGGACACGGAAACCGCCGTTGCTTTTGTTTCCCAAGGCGTTAAGAAAGGCTTTAAATAACTCATTTGGACATATGGACGACATCACTGCTTTACTTGGGATGCTTTATGCATATTCCACATTGCATTACACAGGTGCAGCACAATGAGAAATAAAGAAAGAAAGCCTCCTCTTGTCACTTACTTTCTCTCTCTTGTTGTTTCTTTATGTTATGCCAGGCCTGTGTCTCTGCCCACCTGTCTTCATGGGCACAGATTGGGGCAGCAGACATCCATGCGGGTATTTAGATTTGTGCACAAAGCCTGGTGAACAGGAAGTTGGAGGGGTTTGCATCAGGGCCCATCTGCTCTCTGCAGCTGGCTGCCTGACAGCTGGAAATTGATTCTACTGAGATTGGTACCTGTGTCTCAGACTCAGCACTGCATACAGCCTGACCAGTGCATTAATGCAATTAATTTAGCCGGCAGTCTAAAAGCCAAAGATGGAGAGCGAGAAAGAGAGATGCCAATAAAGTCATGCCATCAACACTATCATACCATCAACAGTAATGCTGATACAGCGCTTTGAACGGAAAGAGAGAGAGAAAGAGCAACTATATTGCTTTTTTTCCATGAAGTTCATGCGTCTTCTGAAACACGCATTGTTTTAAGTTTGACATCAGCAACATGAAAAAAAAATGCATATTGATTTATTGCATATTGGTTTTAGGTCCTCCAAAAACAAATTACAATAGACATGCAAGTAATTATTTTCCTAATTTTGGAAAATAATTACTTGCATGTCTGTATTGTAATTTGTTTTTAACCCAAAATAAATATATATATATATATATATATTTTTTTTTTTTTTTTTCCTGAAATATATATACACGTGTGTGTGTGTGTATATATATATATATATTCACATTTACATGTTTAGAATCATATATTTTGTCTAGTTTTAGGTTATGATCATCAAACCATAGGCACTCTAATATCTTAAATAATTAAGATTGATCCTAGCAAACAAAAACCCAAAATACCTCAGAACTGCAAAACTGAAAAAAAAAATAAAAAAACATTACGGTGACAAGCTTTGTTGCCCAAACACCATGTTTTCTAGACAAAATTTACAAATTGCATTTCATTTGTTAACATTACTGTCTGCAATACTGCACTGCCCTTGCTAAACAGATGTGCCCTTGCTAAACAAATGTACGTTTTGTCGTACCAGTAAGGCAGAGTAAATGAAAAACACTTGAGACTAAAATGTGTTCTCTCTTCCTGTTCCTCTCAAACTGAGCTGCTCTGATTTAGGCAGAGAGATGGTAACAGGATTGATTAGACTCCAGAGAGCGAGGTTTGATGCGTGAGGATGTGAGCGAGGCTCTCAGCAGGCCGGGGCCGAGCTGAGCGCTGACAGTCAGGAGTCTGCAGGCGGACGGATGGATGCTGAATCAGCTCTCCGCACCTGACCACAGAGACACTGAGTCTGACACCAGCAGCGAGCGGCCCATAAAGACGTGCAGTGTGTTCACAAACAACATTACTGTAGTACTTCAGCCTAACACTGCCTGCGGTAGAACCAAAAGAGGAAAACGACAGCAATGATCGATTGTGAAAAATGTGACTTGATTTCACCTTTCAGCATTATCGAGTTTATGCAATACAAAACATTCACATAAGCAATGCAAATAATTCAATAAATGAAATTGTCAAAACGTACTGTGCCATAACTAAATATCATTTCATTTCATTTATATTATATGAATATATTTAAATAAAAACCTTTTCCAGTCTCAGGACTTTTGATGAAATGAAACCATTTCAAAAACAATTTGAAACATGGTAAATCGGTGATTCATTTTTATTGAATAAACCTTTCAGTATTACTGGAGCAAAAAATAAAAAGGTCCCAGTAATGTTTTAGCATTTAAGGCAATCATTTTTCATTCACTGGTCAATTTTTATATTTTGGCGTACATAATGGGTTCTCTTTTATAACAGTGGAAAGAAAACCTGTAAAATACACATTTAAGTGTTTATTTTAATTCATATTTTTAAATGCCATGAACTTGGCTTTTCAGATCAGCTTTTCAGACTTCTATTAAATGTATGCAAATTAGTATGCTTAACTAGATAATGCCTTATTTTCATATTGAAACATGACATTTTATGTTTAAAATGCAAAACAATTGTTTTTTAATTTGAATCAACTGGGGAAATATGGATATATATATTAGTAAAAATAGATACAGAAAAAACCCATACATAATGACAAATCCTCGCTAAAGAGTTTCTGTTTTAGTTTGTGACTGTATTTGTTCACAGTCGTGAGATGCTTGTTAAAATCTTAACAGCATCATCAGGGTCCTGGAGTTTGAAAGAAGAATGTGAGCCTAGAAGCAGAACGTGTGTAATCAGGGTTCTGGTGGCATGAGGGGCCCGAGGGGCCCGGACTCAATCAGGGCTGAGCCTGATGGACTATCGAGAGGACACACTGAGCAATCTCATCTTGTCATCTACTGAAGAGTGAAGACGTCTTCACTGGATTGCACAAGAGCACACTGTAAACTCTAACACTCACACAGTTATACACCGGATATCATACTATCATTGATTAAATTCTTATATTTTTTATTAAAAACAGTAAAATAAAATAAAAATAATAATAAATACGCAAGTAACAATAAACTCTATACATATTGGCCTTATCAGTCCGATTTAGATACATTTGAAATGTTTTCACCTTTAAATATAATGGATTTCTTTGACAGGGTTTAGCCTATAAACCAGGATTAGGCCACAGTTCAATAAGGACATTTAAGTAAGGTAAAAATGGGTGTGCCGCACGAGTCTTGATAAGTGAAGCCGTCACGTCTTTGATCGCCCCCAGGTGACTGGCTGCAGAATAGGTCATAAACCCCGCCCTCTCCATGTAATCTAATGGAACGTGAGACAAACTAATTCATTTTTATTACACTTCAAATATTTTTTTTTTTAAGTTTTGGTCCATGTAGGTAGTTATTATCATGCCAATTTAAAGTTTGTCAATTTGCTAAAGTGCTCGTTTTTCTAAAAACTTTGTTTACTGTTTATTTTATGCTTTGAAAACGGGGTGGGGTGTCATGATTGTGAGCTTGTGATAGGTGTGTGGGAATTTGGGCGGGACTTTGATTCCGCTGCTCAACCTCATGAACTCTACTGCGCAGACTCTGGCTCCAAATGACGTAATTTTCGCAATATGTCAGCGGCCATAATGTGCGTATTTTGGCTTCAATTTCTAGAGTGGAAGAAAGTGGAGTCGCGTCGTCCATGTTTTTTACAGTCTAGTGGGCATTCTCATTACTGGGTGCTTAGTAACGTCATTGTTGACAGCGACAGGTTTGACTATAATGTATACAGCTACTAGAAACCAACAATAAATATATTTGTGTTTTATTAATGTCTACACCTACCCCAACTCTACACCTACCCTTACAGTAATGAAGACACATTAAATATTGTTGTTCAGGGTGAGAAAAACGGTTTTGGATCGACACGAGGGTAAGTAATTAATTTCATCATTTTCATTCTGGCTTAATAAATCCTTTAGCAGTAGGTTATAGATTACAGTCTAATGGTTTGGGTCAGGTTATAAAGAATTGTTAACAGACTAGCTAACTAAATAGATAAATGAATAGTGCACTGCAAAGTTTTTTGTCCATGTCTTTTATTTTGAAATGTAGTTTGCTTCTTATTTTGAAGTAGCCTATCACGATTTCTAAATTTTGTGAGATCTATTTATTGGATGCCCAGTGTAAATGTTAAAGAAAGCTTTTATTTTCTGTACAGGAGGGTAAGTAGTTAAGTCTGAATGCAGTGTCTGTGCGTCACATCTTATCCACAAACTAATGGCCTTTCCCAACAGTCTTTAGGTGTATCTTGTTGTCTGGTGGTCTTGTTGCATTGTTTACCCTTGTGCGTTTACAGCTTGTGTGTTTGCCTTTGTGTTTATCATGTACTTTCCAGGCCAATGTTGTTGTTTATAGTCACAGTGAAGTTGCTATCTAGAGTTCTTCCAGTCAGGCCTCGTTTTGTTTGTATGTGATTGGAAGAGAAGCCAGAGGGAGACTGGGAAAATGACAGAGATAAATTGAATGTATGGAGGAGATGGAATACTAAAAGAGATCCTGACAGAGAGCGATAGAGATTTGGGGAGCCACGGTTTCTTATCAGTAAAGGTCGCTTGAGCAATTACTCGACATACTGATGAACGCACGCTATCAGAAGGCATGAGTTCTGTGGACTGAAGGTCTGTTGTTATTTTTCATGGGAACAAATGCCTGAAAGTCTTGCTCCGTGACTTTTATTGAAGCATATGGCGAGTTCAAGGTCTTTCAAATATTTACTGTAATAATTGGAGCTCGTTTTCATGGCCTGCATGTAAAGTAAATTCACTTGGGTCAGACAGAGGACGAGCTCAAGCTGCAAATATTGATCATGGTGAGGTTAAAATGTTTATCACGGACACAGCAATTACATACAAAAGACTAACTATAGGGCACAAAAAATTGCATGTAAGAAAGAAAACCGAGGTTTAGTTTATTTTCTTGTTAGCCCTTACTATAATACTTAAACCATATTCCAATTGAAAATATTT
>JAUMHR010000075.1:19988769-20003611 GCA_032361145.1 Enteromius fasciolatus
GGACCAGTCTGGTGCTTCTGACTCTTAGACTTTTAAGTAAGTTATGTTTTCTTATTAAAATAACCTGGTACTTACTATTTAAATGTGAGTTTTGAGCAGTGAAATGTAGTTCTTGTTGTTTGTCGTTTCCCGATCACAACACACTGGATAGCTTTTTTTAGCAAAATGAGCTTTGGACAAATTAACCCGTTTCAGAATGCAGGGCTTAGGAAAGGAACAATAATACAGAGTATGTAATACACAAAATAATGTTCTTCTTAGCAACATCATATGACCCCTTTAACAAACCACGACAGATAATATGGTGATTATTTGATGTGTAGATAATTAGTCATGTTAGTGTGGAGTTGTAGAGACACAGAGGAGACATGGACACAGAGAGCAGAGTTTGAGCTGTGAGCAGAGGTGTGTGTGTGTGTGTGACATGGACATAGATGGATGGGAGAAGGGAGGATGAAATTATAAGGGTAAATGTCACACCTGCCTATCACGTCACTGCTGCTCCATGTGACACGCCGGGTGGGCAGTGTGGCATTTACACACACACACACACACACACACACACACACAAGCTCTTACACACGGATTACACGCCAGCTTTATATAAGATCACCTGGGAGTTATAATGGCGTGTTATTGTCATGAACGAGTTTAATTATCCTGCTAGTATAAGAGAAGGGCAAAATGTGGCAGTCAGATGAAGGTGAACTGTAAAATGATTATGAACTGCTTTGTACTTTAAAGGTGTGCTTTAAAAAATAAATAAATAAATGAATAAATAAATAAATAATAATAATAAAAAAAAAATATATATAATTTTCTTTACTACTAGTATACCACTAAGACTTGAAATGTTATAATTCACACTGTTTATCATTAATATGAATAGTATATAATAATTTGTTATTGAGCTCATTCAGTAGTTTTGATGTCAATACTATTGATTTTGTTGAACATGTTATTTTTACTCCAAGAAAAGAAGTAAAGAAGAAAATATATTTTGTACACAAGAAAATTTGATTTTCAATTTAATTTGATTTCTTTGTCCCAGTGTTACATTATTTTGTTATGACATTTAATGCTATTTATGCAGGTTTGAAAGCCAATTTTCAGGTAGGAATGTTATTTTACGTTTGTCAGTGTGAAATCATGGGTGAATCTCTTAATTATTTTTATGATAATTAAACACATTGCTTCTGTACTTTAAGGGGTTTTTGCAAATCTAATTTTTGAAAAAAATAATGAATAAGCAAATAAACAGATTAAACTAGATACTTTAGAAATTATAATTATGTCTAGAAACAATGCTATGTAGCCTATACAGTATATATGTGTGTGTGTGTGTTTAAAAATAATAATATATAATATATAACACATGTGGGTATCTGTAGCTCAATTTAGGTTTGCACCTATAACTTTACTGACCAAACAATATATATATATATATATATATATATATACATCTGTACAAAAGCTTATAAGTCATACAGAATGAGTTTCTTTGAGAAAGTAAAAATGCAGAGAGTTTCCTATAGGGGGTAGGTTAGGTGTAGGGCAATAGAAAATACAGTTTGCACAGTATAAAAACCATTACGCTTATGGAATGTCCCTACAAGGATAGCTGACCAGATCTCTCTCTCTCTCTCTCTCTCTCTCTCTCTCTCTCTCTCTCTCAGAATGCAATCTGTGCTGCTATTGTTGCAGTGAGATGTGTTTGGACTGATCATTTTAAATGCATTATTTTCTCTGCTAACTGACAGGAATTTCAGAGCAGAGTCTTCCCGGTTCATGTTTTATTAGTCTGTTCATTCCTTGGACATCCATTTACATTTGTCTGACTGCATATATTTGTCACTTTTTTTCTGTATGCATACCTTTTTTTTTTTTTTTTAACCCAATTCAACAGTCATCATTAACCCAATAACCCAATCTAGTTAAATTAATAAAAAATAAATTAAATTAAATTAATATGAATGACAGTATTGAATAAGAACACAACTTGAACTGAATTGAATGGGATAATGACACTATTGTCTTCTGTAGAGTTGCTTTATGGCTCAATCAAATTTGTTTCATAATGGATATTCTGCTACATCCACAGTCATTGAACTGAACTGAATCAACATTGTAATGACTCTACCATCTCCTCTAGAGCTGCTTATTGCTGAATTGAGCTTATTTTATAATTCGATGAACAAAACTGATTTAGAACTGAATTGAGGTGACAAATAACGCTATTGTTTTCTGTAGAGCCTTATAGTAAAACTGAGTTCCTAATGAACTTTCCAGCATTCAGACACTTATTGAATTAAATTAAATCAACATTGATCTAAATTGATCTAAATAATGACACTAATGTCTTTTCACAGCTGCTTTACAGTTGATATTTAATTAGTTCCATAACTGAAGAACTTTGCAACATTAATATTGATGTTATTTTCTTGTTTATTACTGTGAAGCTGCTTTGGAGCAATTAGTCTGTATGTATAAAGTGCAGTATAAAAAAAGTTGATTCATTTGCTAGTCATTTTGCTCTGGCTGTTTGCATTACATTGTATTTCTATTTTGAGATATGATATGTGACTCATATCTACAGTTTTAGCCACAATTCATGATTTTCTGATTTTTCACCAGAACGAAAGACCATAAAATGTTTCTTCTGTATTATCAGAAGAGATGTCAGTTTCAGTGTTCAAGATATTTACCAAAACTCAAAATCTCATCATTTTCCGTTAAAGTCTGAATTATCTATGCAATGCACACCAACTGTTCTGTTGTCTCTTTTTATTTCTCAAAAGAAACATCTGAGGCAAAGTTGCTACTTCAATGAATCATAACGGAGAGGTTGATAAAGTCTCTCCGGCTATGACAGAGCAACCTTTACGCAATAAAAATTTCCTCTCGGGTAAATGCAAGCTGCTGGTATTGTAAATGTATGAGTGTTACCCTTGTTAATACCCAAAAGTCTATTATAGCTTTATGAATGCGAAATGAATTGCTTTAATTTCGTGCGCTGAGGGTGATTATTTTTGCGAGTCTTTCTTCTGACTCGTTGAACTACTGACAATAGCACAAGTAACTGCTTTATCTTATTAACGAAATTGTTTACGTTATGCATTATACCGCTTATGCTGGAGCTTTCAGTTTGAAAATGATTGTGTGTCATCAAGGCATAAAGTCACTAATCCTCTTAAATTTGTCTGCGAAGGATCCACTTCTCGACCATCCGATTTCTCAAATTTCTTGCAAACAGTCTCAATCTTGAGTTCAGGAGGACGTGATGAGTAGCAAACACTGCTGCATGCTCAACACACTTTCTCTGTCATGAAAAGATTAGTTAATTTCACTTCTTAGAAAACAAATATAGCACATTTATCATGCAAGAATGCTGATGCGCTTTCACAGGCGTATTGCTTTTGTTAATGAGCTCCAGTCACTACGGTTCATGCCTACGGTGTGTTTCCTCCTGGGTTGGGCTGCCCGGATGAGTTTGAAGACGAGGACAGCCTGAACACCAGCGGATATGGCTGTAAATATTAAAGGTATTTTAAAAAGAACGAGGCTGAAGAGTTTATTTGCAAAAACAGATAACGTCTAAGGTTACGAAGGTAACCCACGTTCCCTGAAGGAGGGAACGGAGATGTTACATATGTAATGTCGGAGTATATGCAGACCTCTAACGCGTAGTCCTGTGGTCCTCCCGGAGGAGACCGCTCCCCCCGTAACAGGGCTGAGTGTGTCCTTTGGGGCGCCCTGAGAGGCTGAGAAGTCTTCATCAGCATCAGAGGGTGAGTCAGATGGTAAGGCTGAAACCACTTCGGGAGCGTGCCGCGCTGCGGTGTCTGCCCCGTTCGCGGTGGATACCGAACTGTCGGCTCGGAGCTTACCAGACTCGCCACGGTCTGGTAAGCTCCGAGCCGACAGTTCGGTATCCACCGTGAATCCACCTGCGTCCAGGCTCTTCGCCCCTCGCTACTCTTGATGGAGGTGCGGCCAGGGGGTATGCGGCGATCCCGCAGACGGAGCGCACTGTTGCGGTGCACTTGTGCCCGTGCGCTGCTTCCACCTGTTGTGACCAGCCGCATCTCCCGTCCGTGGCATGTGAGTTATCATCCGCTCTGACGAGCGATTCTTGCTATGCCGCCGGGCAGGCCGGCACCGCCGTGCATGCGTTGGCAATGCTCCAAGTCTATCAGGCTAAAGTGTTGCAACCCCTGCACGACAGTGGGTCGGACCAGGGGGCGAGGCAGGAACTCCGCGCTGCAACTGACCTCGCTCTTCGGACAATGAAGGTCGCAGCGCGTGCCTTTGGTCAGATGACGTCCACCACGGTGGTCCAGGAGCGTCGTCAGAGGCTGAATCTTGACGCAGGTGCCGGACGCCGAGAGAGCTGGCTTCTCGACGGTCCCATATTCCAGATCGGCCTATTCGGCGACACTGTCAAGGACTTGGGCCAGGAGTTCTCCACAGTTCAGGAGCAGACCACAGTTCACATCCTGCCTCGGCCGGCCAGCCCGTCCCAGTGTGCACAACCTCCACCTGCTCGACGCCGAGGGCGTCCCCTCACGGCACCCAGTGCATTCCACTCGTGCCCTCTTATACTCATGCAGTGATGAAGTGCACCTGAGCGCAATTAAATGCTCGCCAATATTCATTGACCTTTTGTATAAAGCTCAAAGGCTTTAGGTGTGACACAACAAAATATGTAAATAACAATATAAAATAAATAAATAACTTAACACAACAAACATGATAAAAAATATTTGTAAATAATTAAAATTACAATATTTTAATTTTAATTTTTAATTAAATTATTATTTTTATTTTACATTTTTATTATTACTTTTTTTCGTTTTTTTTTTTTTTTTTTTTTCTCAGTTAGTCGCTAATTTAATGCAAATTCATACTTAAGTTAATTCTCTGCATGTGCACAGTGTCATTGTGCCAGATGACAAGAGATTTTCACAATTATGTGACATTGAAAGGTCTACTTCAAGTCAGTTTCTCAATTGCACAGCTCCTCCAAGAAGAGCCGTCTGCAAACACAATTAAAACTGTTTAATTATCTACCTTGGTGTAGCTCGATTGAATTTGCATGAGCTGAATTGAAAAACGGGAGGATCTTTTCATATGGGGTCTCTTGCACAGATGACCACAGGTTAGGGAAACTAAAAAAGGAACAAAAGTGGACTTGAGTTCATTCATATAGAGCAATTTTGAACTGAATTATGCAATACTAAAACATCTGCTACATAATTACCTTTTTCTCAGAGAAGGCTGAATAAAAGTGCTAAAAAAAAAGTCATGCTGCATGCTGGGAGACATTATATATTGATGCATTAAAAAGTAGCCTGTTGTGTAGTTCTTGAAGCTTTGTCCCATATGAGCTGAAAATTGCATTTGAACAGCAGGATTTTCAGTCAAATGTGCTAATAAAGTGGTAAAAATTGATTAGATATTAACTGGGCAAGAGTGAATAGAAACATTCCAGAGCATCTGATGTCCTTTTAAATAAAATGTTCAGTTACTTTAAATTGTTACATTGATAATGGAATTGGAAAAGGCATGTGACTTGGCAACAATATTTGCGACCAAATGTTCACATGATACATTTGCTTTAAAACCACCAAAAATGTTCAAATTATTATTTGTTATAATATATATATATATATAATATGATATATAGTGGGCACCTGTGCACTCTGTGAAGATTCAGTTGGCCTATTAGTTCATATAGATCTTGTGTGTCCTGTCTTCTCTTTGCTCTTCTCAGCGGTGTAATGCTTCCTAAGTTATTCCAGTATGTAACTAGAAGCAAGCACAGTACTTTTTCACTTGTGTTTCAGGCAGCAGAGGATGAGTCCCTATCTGGACTTGTGTGTGTGATAGACTGTCATAATGTCATGTAAATATGCGCTCGTTCGATCCTATTTGTGCTCGAGGGTGAAACCGAACGATTAAGTCCATGAAGTCGCCCAGAGTCAGATTTACATGTTGATCTGCCAATCAGGCAGCTCCGGTGACGGATGCAGTGATGCTGCTTCCAGTGGAGTCCAATTACGCCAAACATCCTCCAGCACTGCCCCCAGTGAGGCCAGTTTGAGTCTGATAACACAGTTGGCCTCCTTGATTGAGCATTTGGAGTCACTCGGCCCGGTTCTGCCCCCTCAGCACATTGCAGTTTAGAAAAGTAGAAAAACCGCCTGCGTTTGCTTTAACAGCTGCACTCGCTGAAAGACCTGAGTCTGTTCTCTAAGTACATCCTGATCTGGCCTTTCTGGACGGCGCAGCTGCTTCGTCTGTCCTGGTCAGGTCAGCCGTGTCCAGGTGCTTTTTCTCACCAAAAATGATGCGTCTCAGAGGTTTCCTGCTGACCCAGATATCACCGGCTCATTTTGTCTCAAAGATTTTTAGATGTTCTACAATCCACAGGTCCATGTACTTCTAGTCCACGGGAGCATAACTATACCCATGGTTTGATTAAATAAAGACACACACATACACACACACACAATGACCTAATGCCCGTAGTAATTTACCTTATGGTGTTCACAGATTTTCAATATTTTGAGAATATTGAATTTTACATTTTCAACTATGTTGACTTAATTTTTGCGTGCACACAAACAGACAAAAAAGTTATGTCTTGGTATGTTTTGCCACAGAATGTATATGTATAGTTATATATTTCCCGTGGCATTATTTTGAAAGCAATATTTAATATTTCTTTCTTTTTCTTTATTATTATTATTTTATTTTATTTTATTTTTTATTTACTTATTTATTTATTTATTTATTTATTATTATTTTTTTATTTTATTTTTTTTTATTTTTTATTTTTTTTACTTTATTTATTTCTTTTGGGGTGCCCTGGAGTTCTTGACTGGTTTTGTGAGCTTTATCCCTTTAGGAGATGTTGATAACAGCAAGATGACATTGCAGGTTTGTAGATAGCATGTGTCTTATCTACCATTAACACATAGCAGTTGTTTCTTGCTTTGAGGATCCATGTTTTGCTACGTGTGACACATTTCTCTACCTCGCTCTTTTTCTTCCTCTTTATCTGAGTCAGTGGAGAGAATCTGCCATCTAGCCTGAAACACAAATCCTTCTTGTCTGTACATAAATCTGGAGTGTGTGTCTGTGCGCACTTACATCCTCACATACCTTGTCATATAGGGGACGCAGGCCTCGTTTCATGTGGAACGGTGCTTTCTTTGTTGTGACAGGACCCTTTCTCAGTCTGGTGCTTCTGTTTTGTATCACACACTTTATCCAGACCCACAAGGCTATGCGCAAATCAATAGTGGAGTCCCACCGGTGCTGACCAGCCACCCGGAAAAAAAAAGTACATTCATACAGTGAGAATCACAGATAGCCCGTGGAACAGCAGTCAAAGTTGAGCAACCTCCTGCCTTCGTTTCACAAACACACAATCATACATACAGAGACATTTCAGTATACAGACACAAAAACGCTTCTGGGTCACACAACCTGGATAAAAACATAAAATCACGCAGACAATTTAGACAAATAACAAAAATATGTTGTATTGTGTGTGTTGTCAAACAGTTCCAACATCCAAAATAAATGTTTTTGTTTGCATAATATATAATTGCGTACTATATATATAAATACAAACATATGCATGTAATCAAAAACTTTTATTTTGCATGCAAATAAGTTGTAATTATATGTACACACACATAACATACCTTTTATGTTTTTGTTGTTTAAAAAAAACAACAACAAAAAACTAAAATTCTATATGACAAATACTCAAAAAAATATAGCATTCAGTCATAGATTAAAAAATCTTCTAATCAGTGATACATTTATTTTAGTTTTTCTGCATTCAATTGTAATGCTTTAAGTTTCATTCATCAAAAAGCATGTCTAATCAGCTGGAACCTTGTTTGCAACGTTTAATAGCTTATAGTAAGACGTTTTTCGTAAAATGATCCTGCCATTGCACCAGCAGCTCAACAAAACACATACGACAGTCTGAGCGTTTACCCCCATGCAATGTTTTATTTTTTTTCCTCTCCCAACTTCCTAAGAGTTACTCCAAATCAGAAAATGATGTTGTTTAAACTCGCTTCACTTGTTTAGCTGTGTGATACATTTCATGGGCACTCACAGACTGTGAAAATGAATGTTATCCATGGAAAATGAGTTACACAGTTGTTATTCCACATAGCTGTGAGTAGCTGACAGTATTTAGTGTGGCTTGTTGCGTCGTTGATTGATTTCTTTAACCTTTTCAGAGGCTCGTTACAAGCGGCGTCTAATCGTATTCACCCTCGTAGACTTCGCTCACGATCGCAGTTCGGCATTCTAATCACATCTGCAGGCCATTGTTGATGACTCTCTTCAATCTGAGAATTACCCCAAAGCATCATTCATCATCATATTGTACAGTAGTTATGCTTATAGCACATCAATGCATGCTAGTTAGTAATATTCTGAGGCCATGATTATTAATTTTTTATATGATTGAGAACATTTTGAAGGAAATATTAGTTTCTCATTTTTATTTATACATTGTCGTTTCTTTGTTGTTGTTGTTTTTCCAGGTACTGCATGCTGCAAAACATGTACGCCACTCTAGGTTTCCTAGATTATGATTACCTGCTAAAAGAGTCTTAAATTCTCATCCTTCTCCTCTGTCCTCCATCTGTTCATCTTGTCGCAGCTCTTTGGGCTTATTGCTAGGTTACTGTAATTACCTCCCATCTTCCCCCCTGATGGGTAACTTAAAGCCTGCTGATGTTTGATGGAAGACTAATGGCAGGAAAGAGAAATGGAGGGAAGACAGATGAAAGTAGGAGAGATTAGTATTTATGAATTTAGCTACAGATGAAATTAGAAACACTTAGACCAGAACCAGACCAGAATGAGCTGCGAAGAGTCAGTCTTGTTATGCAATACGTCTCATTAATACTAAAATAAGTTGAATTAATTCATTTAAATATACTGGGTGTTACGGTTCCTGGTTAAGGAAGCACAAGAAGACTAATGAATCCACACGAATGGTCTTTAATTATAATCCACTAGGAAAAGGGACAGGAAAAACTCTGATGACATTGGTTATAACTGGCAAATAAAAGGGGAGAACTCAGGATTTTTAAACACAAGGACATATTGGATGATTATTAACACAGCAGGTGGAAATAATGAACTGAAGGCACAGGGAACAAGGTCACTGAAACTCAGAAGCATACAGACATGTTCCACTGGGGTTGTAATTTATGGACGTATTTTAATGAGAATGGTATGTAAATATGTTTTGGTCAAGCTCAGACACTTAAAATTGATTTATTAAGATGAGTTCTTGTAAATGAGGATTAATGCCAATTTATTGTTCATTGAATTTTAATTTATTTTTCACATTTTAAATGCATTTATTTATATTTTATGTTTCATTTGTGTTTGTGTTCATGTATTCATTCACTCTTATATCTTCTAGTAATTTTTAAACTTGTCTTATCTTTTGAAATGTTAATATTCATAATTTGATTAACCATGATGGAATTAGACAAAGCCATTAATTAAATAATTACAGAAAAGTAAATATATAAATCAAATCATCAAGTTAATCACCATTAAATATATAATATAATATATATATACACACAAAATTATTTAAAGTTTTACACCTATTTTTTTTGATAATTTCTACTTTAGAATTTCATTTTTAATGCGTTTAATGCGCATTACTGGACCCAACTAAGCCTGGTTCTCCCAAGGTTTTTTCCCCCATTCTCTCATGGATGGGGTTTTGGTTCCTTGCCGCTGTCGCTTCTGGCTTGTTTAGTTGGGGACACCTGATTTCCAGTGATTATTGTCGTCTTGACTACAGAGACCGCCTCTGCATTTGATAAATAAAGTTTAATTCTCGTCATCATACATTACCATCACTCTGTTGTTCTGTTTGATAATGTTCAGTGCTTTGCTACAATCTGTATTGTTAAAAGCGCTGTATAAATAAAAGTGACTTGACTTGAAATGACACAGAACATAATTTTTTAGTGTATTTGTGACATTCTGCTGTTAAAAAAAGATAAAACTAAAATAATTCCCATGAAGAAACATGAATTGAATATTTTGTCCAATATATTAAAACACAGACTGCATAGTAGGAAATTATCTCATACTGTTTTTATTTATTTATTTGTAACTTTTGCGTATGGCCGTTGCTCACGGTGCCGTAAGGAGCTGCTGGATGTTTATCAGCCTCTTATCACCTCTCGAAAAAAAAAATGTCTGGCTGCGGTTCCCAGAAGCTGGAGCTTTGTAGCGTGTTCAATTTTACAACAAGTGTCCAAGCAATCCTCCTGAGTATCATGCACGCTCTGATAAAACGCTGGCCGATCGGTGTCTGGGTTCTCTCCGTGCTGCAGGAACAGGACTGATAGGAGCTCTCTCACTCTGATAATTAGCGCTCAGCTCGTCCTCTCTACCACATTAGAGACGTGCCCCTGAGAGCAGCTAGTCCTTGTCACTCTCTCAGGGCTTAGTGATGATAATTATCACTTGTCCCAGGCAGGGCAGCTCTTGTTAATGTAGCTGTGGTCTTCACTGGTGCAGTGCTAACTAGGCCTGGTCTGCTCAGCCACCCAGCAAAATATAATTAGGCCGAATTCTCCTCCGAGTCGGAGACTTCCTGGTCTGTTGGCATGCGTTTGGCTCATTTTATCCCCATCTTCCCTCTTCCTTCGCGGCTTATCAGTCCATCCGTTGCTCTTTATCAGGCGGCAAGATTTTTTAAGATAATTAAAAGTTAGATGAAAATCCCGTGTGAAATATAAAATGATCCGATTTACTTTTATTATTGCATGTTCCCGATCTAATTATGAATGCTTTATTGTTGCATGTTATTCTGTTGGGTCTCTTCCATTGTTTTGGCTCAGCTGACACCGCTAATAAATAATGCTAACCAACAGCCAAATATCCACTGAAGCATCATTTTAGAGAAATACATTGACTTAATTCTGTTATATCACGTCCTCCTTCCATGTCCTCATCATTTCCCATGGCCTGTGAATTTGATTGAAAAGTTACTGATTGAAAGTTACAGTATGTTAATGCAATACATTATTTAGATTGACTTTAATAATTCTATACAGAGCAATATTTGTTGAAAATCATGATAATCTTTACAAAAGACACAGCTTTTATGGATTTTAACTTTTGAAAAAAATATCTTATTGAGTTTGACACAAAGGAAAACATGAAATCATGTTTGATTATGCAGACACGTTTTTTGATGCTCATGCGAGGCATCCAATCAATAGCTAAGACGGTGATGTTCTCAAGAAACGACTGCTACATCTGTGTTGGTCTCCATTTACAAGCACATCCTCGTCAGTCCTGAGGCAACAGACTAAATGTGATGTTTGTCTGGTCGAGACGCTTTCTCCTCCATGTTGGCAGTGGGACCCCCGCAGTAAAGTCTATTGCTGTAGGCTGTTTGCGTTGCTTTACGCAAGAATGGGTAATGCTGCATTGTCATTATGCTCAGTGCTTCCCAGCACGCACAAACACACCACATGTGCATCATCGTACGTGTCCTTTTCACGATCGCCAAGCGTTGTTTTATAACTCTCGACCCTGCAGAGAGGTCTCAATCGCCTCCGCATTCAACCTGGCTCTTTCAGAACAGCTGGAGAGAGGTAAATTAGTACCGTGAGCTGTTTGATTTGGCATTCGAGAGATTAGGCTTGGAGGACACGCGGATCTCCTCCACTGGGGTGTGATTCACTGTGGCAGGTATTTGCATGGCGATGATGCTCATCATTCATCCCTGTTGGGTGATGGGTAATGCATCTCGCTGGCATCCTGTTGGCAATCTCCAGCTCCAACTGCAGTCATCTATTTGGCCTCTACTCAAACGGTTACGTGAGTGTGGCGTTTCGGGGTGGCCTCACCAGGCATGTTTATCACCTTGAGGAGAGCAGATGCGTTTCTGCCCAGCGTTAGGTGCCAGTTGTTCTCTGCGGTATATCCAAGAACCTGCTGCCAGGCTAATTCTGCTCGAGAGTCTCTCCAAGTCCTGGACGCACACCGAGCTGGACCGTCATAGAATCACAGAGACACAAAAGCAATGAAACCAGGTCCTCATGCATGCAGCTCCAGCCTGGATAAGATTCACCAACACAATAAAAGCATGGGTTGAGGTCAAGAAGCTTGGTTTAATTACATGATCTTAGACGTATCATGGTGCGCTTGTGTCAGCATTGATGTTTACCTGTAATGACTCTATTTTTATTCATGGTTGTATTCCTCCAACACATTTCCGGCCTCTCTTTTGTGAAATGACTATGGTATGAGCTGCTCGTAATTTAGGGAAGACAAGCAGCAATGAGAAATGCATCATTACATAATAGGCTTTTTATCCATGATCCAAGGTTTTTATTGCTTTTCATGCACAAAGTGCTTCAGAACTGTAAAACATCTTCCCTGGATGAACCACAGAGTAAGGAGCATCAGAAACATCAATTACTGAGTAACATGCAACATTTAATTAAGTGCAATAATGTGAAATGTACTATGATTTTTATTTATCAAAGAAAGAAAGAAAATTAAAACAAAACTAAGTATCATGGTTTCCATAAAGATGTTAAGCAGCAACACTGTTTTCAAATTATATTAAATTGATTTTTGAGGGATCAGCACTGTTGACTGGCAACTATGCTGAACGGCTAAGTTTTGAATTAAAGGAATAAATTACATATCCCATTTTATATATATATATATATATATATATATATATTTTTTTTTTTTTTTTTTTAATTGTGGTATTGTTTTACAGTTTTAAATGTTAACTAAATAAATATAGCTTCGGTAAGCAGAATAAATTTACTATTCTAAACTGTACTATTCTAAGAATGAGTTACACAGAATTACCTTCAGATGAACATCAGTAACATACAGCAGGCCTTGATTAGTACTAAAATAGTCCAATTATAAGGCATCAGTAGTTGTTCACTTCCGCAAGGTAATCTGAATTGCTTTCACAGGTTGCAAACCCCATGATTCATATCCCGGATGTCAGAAAATTACCTTTTGAACCAACCGAAAGAATCAAACTCTGATTACAAACGAACCACAAAGCTCTAGTCTACAGCCCTGAGGGAGGTTGAAATGTCCATGTAATTTGGTCAGAGGATGTTCATTGTTTCTATTAACTTTCCTTTTCTTAATCAAGTGACCATTCAGTTTAATCTTACTCGAGCCGGGTCAAAATGTCCTGTTGCTTTTAATTTTTTAGCCCCTTTAGATTTTTTAAGCTTTTACCTAGAACTTTGGCAGACAATCAATACCTCCATGGGAACCAAAGCAGCCTTAAAATCAAACAGTTGATTGAATTTCACTGCAATGTACTCTCTACCCATGAATTAATTGACAGAGTCGACTTTTAAGCAAAGACGCAATTTAGCTCAAACAATGCCTAAAATGCTTCTGTAGCTCAGCTGATTAATAGGTAGCAAGTCGCAGTTAGTAGGTTTGGAATTGTTCAATGCATGACACTGAAGGCTGGCGTAATGATGATGAAAATTCAGTTTTAAAGCACAGCAATAAATTGCATTTTAAAATATATTTAGAAAATTAATGTATTATTCTAAGTTGTAATAATATTTTATAATATTGCATTTATGTCTGTATTTTTCGATCATAAACACAGCCTTGGTGAGCATAAGAAATGCCTTTCTAGAGAAAAAAAAAAAAAAAAGGGAATTTTGTGCATTCAATGTGTACTATTTTAAGAAAGCTATATGTATATAATATTATTACATGCATATATTGTGTGCAAATTGTTATCAAAATCAATGTAAATGTGCCATCGGTAGCTTTGGATCTGTTCAATGCTTCCTTGTAAAAATAATGCATTTGGGCTAGACACTGGACATTGTGAACCTATTCGCCTGTGCTGAAAGAGAAACAATATGTGATATAAAAGCTAATGCCATCGTGTAGTCTTGGAAAAAGTTCTCAGATTTGAGATGTGTCTGTGATTCTATTTCTGAATTCGTGACAGCAGCCCCTTAACCTGCCTCCCCTCTGAGAAGCTGGCCATTAATGTGTAATGTGTGTGAGTTATGTTTGAAGCATGTCACTATAGACATCAAAGTGATGAATTCTGCTACTCATTAGTCAGTCCAAGCTAACACAGTATCAGTACTTGTCCTAAAGGCTGTCCGGTGCTGTGAGTGTGTGGATGTAGTGGAAAAGTTAGCTGCTTTATTTTATAGAGCATAAAAAACGCATGCTGCTACATTGATAAACTAAAATAATTTCAAAATAATGCATTTTTAATCTATTTTAAATATTAAAATATTGTAAATGTCTTCATTATTTTTCTTCCAATTATCTATGATCGTATATCAAACTTTATTATAAACCAGTCTTTGATATGAATCAATCATGATATTTCTTGTTTTAAATAAGATTCAGAAATATTTTATCATTGCAGCGTGAGGCATAATTTCTCCTGTTTTTTGTTTTAAGTTTTGGGAGTATTGTGTATCGTGTGCAAGCAGGCGTTGAGCTTCAGGCCAACCGGGACTCGAAAACAGTGTGAAATTAGGCATGACCGAACTAGTTATTTCCTTCATTTCTTTAGTACTGTATCTGCCAAAGCCTTGATGGACAGCTCACACTCATAAACCAATAATGTCTGCTGGGTATCAGCTTTTGAGACGTGTGATTCAGCAAAAGTAAGCAGAGGAAGCTCTGCAGTTGTGTAGTTTTTTCATTAACTTTGATACACTATATTACCAAAAGTTTTCGCTCACCCATTCAAATGATCAGAATCAGGTGTGCTAATCACTTGGCCTGG
>JAUMHR010000076.1:27587-62170 GCA_032361145.1 Enteromius fasciolatus
GGGTCTGAATATTTAGGACCATGTAAAATCTACAAAAATGTTAACAATTCTGTGCTTTTCTGTCAATATGGGGTGCTATGCGTACATTAATGAGGGAAAAATGAACTTAAATGATTTTAGCACGTGGCTGCAATAAAGCAAAAAGGGGGGGGGGGGGGTCTGAATACTTTCTGTACATACTGTATATACACATGCAAATTTATTATTTTTTGAATATAATAAATATTTCAGAAATATATAATTGAGGAGATAAAATGCCCACCCCTAACACACACTCCGACAGACCAATACACACACCTGTAGGGTGGCACACAGCAGGGACTGCAGGTCGTTGAATTGGATCCTGTCTGAGGTGCTCTGGATGTGAGACTGGACAAAAGACAGACTTGAATTAGAGTTTAATTAGAACCAAAACAAGCTTCATCCTCTCACGACAGTCTCCAAAAGCGCTGTATAAATAAAAGTGACTTGACTATACTGAGAGTTAAAATAATAAGATAAAAGTAGTGTGTTTTTTAGTCACGCTGAATCAATGAAAGCGTTTCAATCTTCTCTTTACTCAGGTAGCACTTTAGGGATTGCCTAAAGTTTCTCTGTCTACGGACGGAGTTTTACAGCTGATCACAGAACTGATAAGATACACATTACTTTAACAGCTTCTGCCCCTTCACGATATTCTGATCAGCACCCACTAAACATCACCCCCAGTCTCTTCACCTCCATCTGCAGGACCTGCTGCAGTCGCTCCATAATAACCAGTGTGGTCTTCTGCACCGCGGGGTAACAGTCCTTTGCACTATTCTTCACAATCTCCATCAAAGCCTCGTACGCCGCACTCCGCAGGTTATTCTGATGCCCGTCTGGCCTAAAAACCAAGAAGACAGAGTCAGATCCCTACAGGAGCATCACAAACTCACCTTCACTTGCCCTGCCTACAGCACTCTGACTACAAACTAAACTAGGCACATACTGGCAGATCACTCCCATTTAATCTACAGCTTGAGAGGGTTTCATCTCATCTTAATGATATGGCTTAAATTTTCTGTTAACTATTTAAGTACACCCTGAATTTATAGTTTAATGCAGGACATCACAGAATTTGTAAATTGTTTTATAAAAAAAAAGTGGATCATTAAACTTAATCAAATCGTAATATGGACTAGTATATTTAAATATTAAGCCGCAAAAGTAGATTTAAATATGAATCCTGCACGTCTCTGTTAATGAATGGTGCAGGCACATGGTTTAATATACAGGTTTGTGATTCTTAATTTTCCTTTAATTAACCAACTATTTGTAATCTTAAGTCCACTGTTAATTTTTATAAACGTAGGATTTGCATGAAGTCTATATTCATTCATATAGTCAAATTGAATCGTAATCTAATTGAATCAGAACATGTGAATCGATACCCAGCCCTATCAGAGGTTTAACTTCCAATTTTACAAGGCTACGAGATTACTTTGTGTGCAGAGAAAACAAAACAAAGCAAAAACTAATGTCATCACATGTTTGGACCTGAAAACATTACAGTTGTGGTCGTTTATGGAGGGCTCTCAAGAGTCCATTAAACATTTCTGAAGATAAACAAAAGTCTTGAGTTTGGAAAGACGTGTGGGTAAGCAACTAAAGGAAGATTTGAAGAAAACAGGCTGTTTTGGGTCATCGCTGACTTCCATAGCAGGAAGAGGAGAGGAGAAAAAACAAACCAACCTGGTTATAAACTTAAAAATATCTTTGTGATCAGCAGAACAAAGAAATTCAGGTGTATATACAGGTTTCGAACTACTTGAGGATGAGTAAATTACATTTTTTTTTTATTGGTTAACTAATCCTTTAAAGTGACAATTTTAATTTCTGGGTGCACTACGCCTTTAAGTTTAAGTTTGACCCCTTCATGGTTTACCTGTCTGTGGTCTCCAGCAGTTTCTGGACAATGAGCTCAAAGGAGGAGGACAGGCAGTATGTGCTGGGCTCTTCCTGATCATCAGCAGCGTCTGTGGCCTCATACGCCGCTTCAGCCAGACTGGAGAAAGCCTGAAAACAGCATCTGTAAGTCTCCTATCACAGGTAGGCTCACCAGTGCAGGAACAAATCCTGTGTACATACCCAGCAGACATTGGATGCCACACGGGGTTCGGCCCCAAGGCCCTCGATCAGGCACTGCAGTAGCGGGGCCAGGTACACCTCATTGATGGCAGCCTCTGGAAGCAGATCACAGATGCGTCCTAGCGTCCAGGCCGTGGTGTCCCTCACCACCACGCTGGGGTCCTTCATCAGCTCGATGAGGGTGGGCATGGCCTGCGAAGACACACCCGATGTCACACACAGAGCCATTCTCAAATACTCAAACTGAGCCCAGCACTGGGCCTCACCTGGATGACCAGCGGCTTGAGCTGATTGAGCTCAGGGCCCTCCAGGATGGAGCCAAAGGCCATAACAGAGGCGTCACGGTAGCGCCAGTCTGGGTGCTTAATGTGCTCTTTGATGAAGGGCAGTACGTGGGGCACCACGTCATCCTCGCAGCACGTGGCCAACAGCATCAGACACACACCCGCAGCCTTGCATGGGTTCCAGTCGTCATCATCGTCGTTCTCATCCTATACACAACAAGAGCTCCCTCAGACACACTCCACAGCAGCATTAAACTGATATCAATATTAACGTTCACATATTCATATTTCAGAGAAATATTATACTATCATTAGTGTTGGCAAAAGACCCTGTACTTCAGTACCAAGTCTGCAAAAAAAAAGAAAACATCATGCTACCAGTTAGGGTTGGGCGATGTCGACTATTTTGGCATTGTACGATGTCTAATGTGAAACATTGCGATGGACGATATGTCGTAGGCGGCACATGGGGGTTGGGTTGTTTAGTTGTTGTAACTAAACCACCAAGCCCCGCCCCATGACTGACAAAAATAACGGTGTTCGCGCGAGCAGACGAGAGAGGATTGAGCGCAGGAGTGATCGCACGTGGGGGTTTGTATTGAGCTTGCGGCCCCATTTCTTCACATGTACATCTGTTTTCCTGTCGCAGAAATGATTTACCGTGCTCGCTTATTAAATGGCATATATTTGCCGCCATAGATTACACGTGTTTATCGCGAGCTGGATGCTGCTGCGGGGAGGAGGATCACGATGCCGGGCCAGCATCGTGATGTCTATCAGGCATCGGCGATGGACGATGGCATCGTCGATCGACCCAACCCTACTACCAGTGTTTAAGCAATGGTGGTACAGAGTACCTAGTCAACCCAGTTCTTGACACGTACACCCTCAGAATATCAGTGATGCAGAAAACGCATATGAAATCACAGAATCCAGTTTAACAGAATGTGACCTAGAGTTTGCTATATAGACTAGTATCTGTAAATATTAAGCTACAAAAGTTGATTTAAATATGAATCCTGCATGTTCTCTGTGTCTCTGTATTAATGAATGTTAAAACAGAGACAGTGCTGGAAGTATTAGTAATATTGAGAATAATTCATGCGATAGGCTACAACCACGACTAATGTTACGGTTAAAAAAATAAAATAAAATTTAAGCCAGTTTATTTTTTTAAGAAATAAAAATCACAAAATATGTATTTTTAATTTTAATAGTAAATCCCCTTTATTAACCAAGAAATAAAATTCAAATTTCATTAAATTGAAATTCAAAATGAAAAAATTGGATTCAAAAGACATTAAATTTGAGTGAAACTTGTTTACCGTTTTTACATACTTTTATTACTTAAACGCATTTTTAAATACGTATGGAATGGCATTGATTTTTGTACATTTTATAAATTTTTTTTTGATTAGCATGCTTTTTGTGTTTTTTTTATTTGGTACCGTAATTGGTAGCGAGAACCGTGGATTTTCACTGGTATCGGTACCGAACACAGACATGTTTGTACCATGACAACAGGTTTTAAATATCAATATGTAAACAGCATTTAGAGACTAAGAATCAATAAATCCCACACTGGAAGAAAAAAACAAAACAAAAGTGGTTTTAAATGGCCAAAGACACAGAACTGGACTTTTTATACTGTTTTTGTGTTGATAAAAGCTGCTGGTCAAAACAAAAAAAAAAAAAAAAGATTCAGGTTTCAGAAAGCAGAAACACCGGGTCTCAACCCAATCTTAGCAATATGTATGGCACAAATAAGAATCTTAAAAAAACAAAAAAAAAAAAAAACCCAACAACAGAAAAAAATAAACCTGACGTGTTTGTGCTGTTCATATGAAAACAAAAAGAAAAAAAACCTTTTGCCTGCAGTCTGAATGTAGCCCTTGAGGCCAAATATTAAGAATAGCATCAGGTACAAGCTACAGCTACAAATAAAAATTAAATGTCAGCACAAGGATTTATCAAATAATGAAAACAAAATATGAAGCAGTTTTCTATCAGCCATAAAACACAGCCATGAACATGATATTGAGAACACAGGAAGCTGATTAATGCACCTAAAAGGTCAATTTCCACCCGTGTTGGATGATTTGGTTTTTCATAGTTTTGATTTGTCACTTAAATAACTACCACTACTGGTTTTGTAGTCACATTGTTTTCAATAACTAAACATGTTTTAACTTCTAAGGAAATGTTCACAGGAGACCTAGTTCTTTAGCATGAGAAGCCACTGATCACTTGATTTTGGTTAAGTGTATTGATTTACTCAGAAGGAAGTCACCGCACACAGTGTCTGGAAACGAGTCCAGACCAGCTTTACCTGTTTGGTTAGCGTCTGTGTGAGGATGGGCACCAGGTACTGCAGAGCTCCTTTAGCATAGAACTTGCTTGTGTGCTCGGGAGGACGGCCCTGTTCAGAGGCCTGCAGACAGATGACAAACATGAATCAGGACAAGAGCGTGTGCCGAGCAGCAGACTGCACAGGACGCCAGGATGGCCTCACCTCAGTGGCTTCGATGGCGAGGTCCATCTCCTCATCGCAGACATTTGACCAGAACTCAATTCCCTGCAAGGCCACTTCATCTATGTCACTCTTCATGGCCTCTATTGTGATCTGAAGGGAAAGCACATTGCAGACAACCACCATCAGAGCCACAAATGGAGGACTACAGCTGTCCCCAGGACCCATAAATCATGTGTTAAAGACACAACAACCCATTGCAACTTTTATTTAAAGCAATAGTCCGCTCAGAAATGAAAACTGCCATCATTTACTTGCCTCAAGCTGCTTTAAAACAGTATGTAAGGCTAGGAGATGTATCATTAATGATAATTTTCGTGATATAAATTCCTTCAATAAAACAAGGAGTTTGGTAAATGTTCAGCATAATGTTTATGCACCCAAAGAGAAGTTAAAGAGTATCACGTAGACTGTTAAACTTACACTCGAGCAACCAGCCTTTAACCTTAAAAAGGAACATTCTAAAGACAAAATGTAATATTCTAAAGAATGTAGGCTGCAGATCCATACTGACTTTCAAAGTCTTTCTCTCGGACTATTCTTTAAAACATTGTCTTTTAGATATTGTGGCTACTTTTTGAGGATGGGAAAATTCATTATTTTTGGGTGAACTAACCCCAAGCACAGGGCAACTTTGGGTAATGTTGGTGTCAACGGGCAGATAGAAATGTTCCCCAGCAAAAAGTTGAACACTGCAGAGCTCAGTCAGGGCTCTGTTGTACAGCAAACATTCAACATTGATGCTCAGAGAACTTACAGCAAACAGCGCGGGGCCCATGTATGTCTCCATGTACTGATAATACAAGGACATAATCTTCACCAGGTTCTGCAGTGCAGCCACTCGCACCTACAGGACAAAACCACACACTCATTACCAGATCCACAAGCGTGTGTGTGCTAACGTGTGCATCTAGGAGACTCACCCTGGTGTCTGGACACTGCGTGGCTTCACACACGACCTGCATGATGAAGTGTCTCTCCGTCTGCAGAGAGAAAGAACGAGAGAGAGTTAGGGGCTAGAGAGCACGGGCCCCTGTACTCTTAAGCAAGGGGCAGCAGTACCTCCTTATCAAAGTTGGCTTTGGTGAACTCCAGCGAGTTGAGGAGGGCGTTGGTGGCGGCGAGCTTGACGTTGTTGCTGGGCTCCTCCTTTCTCATGCCCTGGATGATGGCCGTCAGGATCTGGTTGGCGTTGTCCTGGAGGTGCTCAGGGTCCTGTCAAAGCGTTGGCAAGGTCAGTCATACAGACAGTAGGAAATACAGGCAGCGAGAGTGTGCTGGGTGGGACTCACAATGTCCTGGCAGATGTATCCGATGGCCTCCAGCGTTGACTCCTTCATGTGCTCAGTGCTGCTGGGGTCTGTGACGTTGGCCACCAGCTGAGGGATGAGCTCGGGCCACTGGTTGACAGGGATCTCAGCGCAGGCGATGCCAGCCACACACTGAGAGGCAGAACTGGGCCGGTACGTCTCTGTTCCTAGAGTCTGCAGAACCTGCACGGGACCACAACCACTGCTGAAAACGTCATCCTGATGAGCACTACACACTCTTAGCCAACCAAGAGCATCACCTGACTGCTGTAATCACCCTTATAGAGTAATGCAAGATGGACAGAGCACACAGCAGCCCACAAGAGCCCCTGTCATGGTGCGTTCACACAAGACACGAATGAAGCGTTAAGCGCGAGTGATGTACAAGTCAATGCAAAGACGCAATTACACATCCTGCGGCACGAATTGAGCATTTCGCAAGTGAATCGTGCAAGTTGAAAGATCTGAACTTTGGCAAAAATTAGCCTTCTCTAATAGTGACGTGATTACTAGCAAGCGGAGGGAGAATTATGAAACTATGGAGGACAAAATTTTCACTGTATGAGGAGGAGCTGTACGAGACAGCTTCGTACATTAATATAAACAGGAATAAAAAGGAAATAAATACTAGATTAAACCGAATTTTGCCTATTAGATATAGTCAAAACGAATTTTACCTCATGTCTAACCCCTACAGAGACTGGAAACGCCTGGCAGAAGCCTCTCCCATGGCGCGAATTTGCGTTAGCTGTAAAGCGAATTTCACGTGCGAATGAAGCGAGTAAACTCAAAACTCAAACTAAAGTCGTCTGGTTTGAATGTACCATTACACTGACAGATTAGTAAATATCAGCTATTCTGAACTATATTCAGTCATACTCTTTAAGGCAGAATGTAGTCATAAGCACTCTGTAAAGTATCTCTTCGTCAAATACAATAGTATACATTCAGCAGCCATCAAATTCACCAACAGAAGATGTGAATTATTCTTTTGCCTTACATAACTAACTGTAAAAACAAGCTTTCAATGAAATGCAATACCTAATTTAAAATGTACAGTGATTCTATATATGTAAACAAAGTTTAGAAACTATTCCAACAGAGATTAATAAAAACCTATTAAGAAAGCATTATTGTTTTATGGTATTCTTTGACAAGCACATAAAAGTGTGCTTTTTAAACTGGACTTGCACAATGCACAAAGTATATAAATGAACATCATAATCCTGGTTTAGGCTAAGTCCTGTCTGTGAAACCGGGCTTAAGCGCACAAGTACAATTAAGTCCCCTTTTTGTCGAAACAAGGTGTTAACCTACAAACAGCTGCTGCATCTGACCGTGTTAAAGCCTGTGACATTCATGATAATTTATTGAATTAAGATGAGAACAAACATTAAAATTGAAAGCTAAATTTCTTAACGGTTAAGTTTCAATTTGAGCATAAAATGAGCAATTTAAAAATAAAATCAATTAAGTGCTGTACTGTGGGGATGCAGGCTTTGATTACTGAAAGTATGCTGCTCTTATGTTGATGCTACATTAATTTGCAGATTCACTGTGCCAACATATTTATGATCCTAATTTCTACGATGGGCAATTAAACATTAAAGGGGGGGAAAAACAACAACAACAAAAAAAAAACCACTAGTTCTGTGAAATGTTAATTGTGATTAACTGCACCTAAAATAATAAAATAAATGTTTGTGTGTGTACTGCATTTATAGGGGCAGTTTCCCAAACAGGGTTTTAGACTAGTCCTAGATTAAAATAAATATTAAGAGCTATCTAAACTGGAAAAAGCTTGCACTGAGATATCTTAAATTACGTTATTGCCATTGCTTGGTCTTAAAATGCTCACAGATAATGCATTTTTGTAAGACATCTAAAAATTCTTAAAATGTCCTAAATTAGCAAAGGTCTAGTCCTGGCTTAGTTCTAATTCCTAACCATAATGTCTATACAAATACACACTAATATAATATAATATAATATAATATACATACATATATATATATACACACACACACACACACATGCACAAACATTCATATGATCCCTATTCTATGAAGGTTGTGCTCACGTAGTTTTTGATCTCCCGCCGGGCGCTGGCGTCGATGGCCAGCCATCTCTGCTGGTGCTGCGTCTTGACATCCGGATCCTTGGAGGTCAGCGAGTTCTTGACCTGCAGGCCAGCAGCGACTCGTGCCACCTGCGTGTTCCCAGGGTTAGCCAACACCTTGGACAGCTCCACCAGGAATGTCGGCTGAAATCAACACAGACAGAAATTGAATCTGCTGCCATGACGTCTGTAACGTTTCCCTCCGCAACACTAAAACTAGGTGCAGCATGCAAACAGTGAAAGGGCTTGGCTAGAAATCAAATGTGTCGGGGCACAGCTTCCAGAGCCTCGTCCAGTGAGTGAAGGACAGCCAGGGCGATGCAGAGAATGGTCGCTCAACAGCACACTCAGGTAAAGCTGTATTACTGCCATTTCACTGCAGATTTGGCAAACTATCCAGTGCACCATGGAGATCAGTTTCTATTTCAGCAAGTTTTAGTGTTGAGAAATGTAGCCAATCACACACACACAAACCTGTTGATTTCTTGAACACAACAGCCAATCAGAGGCATTTATACTAGAAACTTCCTGCTCAAATTTCTTTAGTCAAAATAAATCACCACATTACAACAAAGTGTATTCGTGATGTAAGAGATTTATTGTTCGGTGTAGAGAACTTCACGGATTATAACCAAAGTCTCTTTAAGACAAGTCATGTCAATTGGCGGCCATCTTTGAAATGCCTCCAAGCGCAGTTTCTATCTCTTTGTATGGGGAAACCTCAAACTCTGGCAAACTAAAATTCATATTTGAAACCTGACAACTCTGCAATAAATTATTTCTTTTGCTCAAATTGAGCTATAAAAAGCTAATTTCTCATTCAAGATCAGCCAGTGCACATGTGCAGTCCTAGACGCATTTGAAAATGCTGACTATAGTAACAGAGCTTCTAATGGCATTCAGAAGGTGGGACTTCCTGCAATTGATCAGACATGTTAAATGTTGCCCCCCCATCCCCCATTTAAAACTATACAAGTGACATATCAAAGTTACATTACAACAAAGATTAATGACAATAGTAATGGACGGCACCGGGCTCATCTCCAGAATCAACTCAACTGAGAGTGCTTCTCAAATCAGCAAGAATGCGGTAACTATACACACATGTAGTGTCCATTGCTGTGACACAAAGAGCGCTCCGTTTATAAATCACTAAAAAGCTGTCACTCATTTTAATTCATCGCAATCTCACAAAGATTATGATTTGTTATCAAAGTTCTCTATGCTGCAAAACAGACCTCATTTACATCACATCTACACTTCCTTATAATGAGATGATTCGTGCTGGAGCTGAACAAAACTGAGTGGGCTCTAAAATGCCTGATCCAAGAAATAAACATGTCTGTGATTAGCTACATCCCTTAATATGGCGAAAACACATTTAAATAGAAACCACTGTCCAAAGCACAAACCATACCACACTGGATGGTTTGCCAAACCTGCAATAACTACCATTAATACAGCTTTACCTGTGGGTGCCTAGCAAAGAACCGGAACATATGAGAACCCGCAGAGATTAGATTCTGGAGCCGGGCCTGTGCAGACACAGACACTGACTGGACAGAGTCTAAACATTCTGAGAATGAGTGCAGAGGTCAAAGGTCACAGTAGACTGAGGAGTGGTTTCCTCACCAGGTTCTCGATGGCCGCCTGCTCCAGAAACTTCTGCGCCGCCTCCAGCTCATTCCGATCTGAAAATCAATCACAGCCATGAATGAACGAATATTTCTGTGAAGTGACAGACTCCCGCCAAACGCGGCCCGCGCGCATCGGTAGCCCGGCGATCATCGCGCCACTTCTCGTGAACCCCCCACCGAGCCTCACGCGCGTCAAAGAACCGAAGACAGCCCCGTAACCAAGCGCCTCCCCGCTAAAACTTTCTGAAGCAGATCGCAGAGGATGACTGAGCGCTAGGCATGCTAACGCCTAGCCACTTCCTGACTAGCATGCTAACTTGCTAATAACTTCGGCAGCTCGACTTGACAAACCACACGCGGCGACACCGGGCGAACAGCTTTACGTTATCGGAAGCAGGCGCATAATCACATTATCTGTGCGCGGCAGGGACTGACCACCGCGCAGGCCGGCAAACACTCGCTGTCCAACGCGACACCGCTGTTGACGCCTGATGCGCGCGTCGGCGGCTCGCATCGACAGTCCGAATCGGTTAACTATATGTTTGTGTGATCGTGCAGCTGTTCGCGCGGCGTGCGAGGCGCGTCGCGGGGCCTGCACGGTACTAGCCGCCCGCTAACGCGATCTGGATCCCACGCGTGAGAAAGGGTAGATGCGCGGAACTGACCTGGAGACACGGTTTTCTCGAGGATTGTGATTAGCTCCATTCTGACGGGAGACGGGGGTCGGGAGAGTCGAGTCAGAGTCGCGTCCACGCCTAATACCGAAGACGAGCAGTTCCCGCGGTGCGCCGCCGCTTCTTCTTCTTCTTCTCATCAGCCGCTGTCGCGAGAAAAAGGCCGCGCCGAACTCCCGCCCGCGGAACGATATCACGCGCTGACGTCAGAGGCTCCGCCCATCCGACGACATGACGCACACGGCGTCAGGGCCTCACGTGCTCCATCTGATCGGAAAGGATTTCTGTACAGTTGTAGTCAGTTTTGAGTGGACAGTAGCTAGTTACAGTAAGAATATTACTATAACTAATTACAAATACGATTTGGTTACACTTTATCTTAGGGTGCTATTGGCTTGTTTCAGTGTGTATTTATATATTTTATTACATTCACATGGCCATGCTTGCTTGTGTAGCATATTGGACTGCTGACTACCTCATACAACTTTTGTCTGTTACAAGGCACTCTATCATACTTACAAGCTCCATTTGCACTGTTTGTCTAGATTTGCACTACTTTGTCTGGCCTGCAATAAATGCCATGTGCCCTTGTATATTGTTTTGCTTTTTTGTTATTTGTATAATTGTATTTATTTTAAAAAAAATTAAAAACTCTTTTTGTATTTAATGTTTATCCGTTATCCTGCAAGGGTCTGCGAGTAACGCATTTTCATATCTCTGTATGTCCTGTACATGTGGCAGAATTGACAAATAAAGCTGACTTTGACTTTAAGAGGTTTAGGATTATTTAAATGTAATTCACAGTAGCCTACATGTAACGTGTGTAACAAGGACACCTCAAAATAAAGTGTGACCTAAGATTTCGGTAATAATGTTACAGTTACTATGCTTTATACATAAAACAACTTTTGATGCCTGAACTCCTAACGTTACTGATTTGAAGTCAAACGATCCAATAATTCCTAGATTTATTTTGTGCAGAGCAGCAGGCGAGCTTGGAATATGAAAAGCTTACATTTATTGGATTGAAATATTGCTATTAAATTAATGTTGTGAGTAGAAAATATGCTCTGAAGGCGTGGTATTAACGTTACTTTACTTTATTCTGGCAGCACACGGGTTGCCCTCATACCTCTGATCCTATTACTCTGTACACACACAAACGTTTTAGGAAACAAAAAATTTACTCATGAACTTATGCGATTTCCTTTGATAAAATACATGATGAAATATAATTATATATGGGTAACAGAGAAATAGTTTCAATTAGCACAGTGAGACCATGCCTGCTCCGCATCAAAGGTCACATGGGTCAGGACAGGACATGGCTCAAACAGAGTTTACATTGACCTAAGGAGCTCGATGAAGAGCAGAGTGACCAAAGAAAGAGCCCTCATGAGCTGACCGTTTAGGACATTAATTATTAGGTGTACTCCGGAGCTCTGTGCTCAGGTTACAGCCATTCCTGAATCACGGAGTCGGACGCAACCGATTCAGTGATTCGACTCATCTGGATCAGATAATTTACAAATCAATCATCCAGTATGTTCACCTGATTTATCCAAAGAATGATTCTTCCTTCTCGACATCTGTCAGGTCACGAGTTACACCCTTCAAAACAATGTGAACCGGTAAGTGTGAAAGGTAACAGCTGAGATAATATGCTTTTGAAATGTAGTGAAGCAAAATTAATTGTTCTTCAAAATGAAAATGAATTAAAATAAGGACAGATTTACTACATTTAGTTTAAAGGTTACCGACAATGCTATTTGATACACTTTAATACATCTCCCTTTATTTAGCATATCATTAGGTGATCCCTAGTTCAAAGCGCACACACAAAAAAGCAATATACCTTAAATGCATTTTTTAATACATACTGTATATACTAATTATGACTAAACACTATTCAAATATTTGCTGTTATATTGCCGAGACTGGCTAATATAAAAACATAATTAAACTTTACTTGGAGAGCTACTTGTGCACAATATTAAGCAAAAACATTTTTAGTGTCACCCCTGATGAGGATTGTATTTTTCAAATAATATCACTCTTTAAATACAAGATATTCAAAGTGTACGTGAAGTATGCTTGCAATAGTGTTACTTTAGCAAAAATATACTTCAGTGTATCTTTAGTTGAACTTCAGCATTACTTACAATTAAAGTGCATCAAGTACAAAATTAGTTCCAATTCAGCAGACTTTAAGTATAGCAAAAGTACAATAGCAGGGCATTTTATCAAAAACGTGATTATCAACAAATGTATGAAACATTAAATAATTGTATGTCACATACATCTTATCTATTTTTCACTACGGATATGAAGAAATAAACCTCTGATAGATCACTCAATTCAAAACCAATAGAGCAATGTGTAAGACCAAATACTAACTTTTACACCGCACATAAGCGAAGGACAGATGTCTACTGCCTTCACTCATTCATCTGAAATCTGAGGAGGCAGCATCCAGAGGCTTGTCCAAATCCTGAAACATCGTCATCTGATGGATTTTTGAAGGCAGCACACAATATCCCACAATCCTCTGCTTGCACTTCTGTGGCTGCTCAGCTGACAGGAAACATCATCTGAGAGTTGTAAGATGTCGTTTTTTTTTACCTGCAGGACGCTATTCTGTATTTTGTTTCAGGTTATTGAACTACGCTCAAGCTTGTGATGTCTCCATCACGTCCTGAGCTTGTCTTACAGCAGAAACATTGTAAAAACAAATGGAAGAACTTTTTCAGAGAGTGACCCAGATATCAAAGGCTGTTTCAGATCAGATTTTTCCTGTTTAGGCCGCAGCTTTTGAGAGTAGGATAAGCAAAGGAGGAATGAGATTTTGTTTTTTAGCTGGATGGGTTCTGAGCATCTTGTGATCATCAGTGCAATTGTAGAGGCACATCATCATCCAGGTCAGATAAAACATTTTATTGTTGCTGTTTTTTTTTTTAAGACAATCTGCTATTGTAGTTTACACTAATCTTAAAATGTAGGCATTCAAGTCAATATTTTATTTAACATAATTCATATTGCAGTCATCATGAACAACTGGGATTTCAATATACACAACAGAATAGTAACATTGAATGCAACCCTTTCTAACCCTATGACGATCCTCCTCAAGAAAATCCGATCCCACCCATTCCCAACCAGGAAAACTATAGCAAAACATTGTAAGTCTCCCAAGCTCACAACAGCCCAATTAGCAGACGGATCCTGTCGGTCTGGTGTTAGCCGGTCTCTAGCTTCAACGGGGTTTCAATTTGTCAACGCTATCAGAATTGGTCGAAGGCCACGCTGCACGCGTTTTTTTTACACGCGAAGGTAAGAACGAGTGATTAGTTGAAGATGAGCGACTCGAGGCCGTTTGGCCGAAGCCCAGACGAACCGGTCCTCGACCCCGGGTAATGAATGCGGGTGTAATGATCTGTCGTGGGCTGTCTCGCTCTCTGTGAGTGGGAGGATAAGTTAGCATGTGAATCTCAGCAAAAATAAACAGTGGGTACCAGCATAGTGGCAAAATACGACTGAATTCTCTGAGCAACAATCACTGACCGGCCTTCCCGAGCCCCCCTCCTGTGTGCGGTCAGTGTGTCGGTCAGTGCGTCTCAGCGCATGTAAACGATAAATGCATTCTGGGATGTGAGGGCCGCAGCGCGGGACTATTTGAGGCAGCGCTCGAAGTAGGTGGCTCCCACGTAACCTCCACGCAGCGACCGCTGGACATTCTGCTCGAAGAGCCGCCGGTTCGTCTGCAACACCTCCGCAGCCTCTTTGTTAAGGGGGTCTTCAGGATTGGGCTCCTGGATAGAGACCAGCGGGGTTAGTGGGAGACACCAGAGAAGACAAGAGGGGCCTAAACACCACACAAAGCTCAGCTTACCAGGAACAGATACTGTAGTCCGTATATGATGGAGTTAATCGTCAACACTGGCTTCCAGTCTTCTCTGAAACAGAAAGGAAATGTTGATTTTCACAATCACACCATGATACTTGATTACATGAATGACAATTCTCTAAAACTTTACACCATTTACCCCCGTTATTCTCTGGTCATATTCTGTCATGCACAATAACAATAAGGTGAGGTTGACAAATGTCTGTGAGTGACACAGCAGAAGGTGGACATGAAACTGAGGAGGAGTTTCTCATGAAACGAGGACTCTGGAGCTGGTTCAGTCAGGGCTCAAAAAATAACATTACTATAGAAGCACGTGTGTATGAGCCTGTTTACAAATCCGGCTGTTAACAAGAGATTTACTGATCTTTTCCATGTTAATCAGAGGTTTTGTCCTGACTAGCCACAACGATGAAACAACATTTTGATTCTAGAAATTGTTTCTATTTCCACAATGTTGCGGCTGGAACAACATCATACAAACCGCAAGACAGCAGATAATGTCAGGTGATTATGTGCTTTATTCAATGTTAAACGTGTCTAATGTGAGTTTAAGTATCTTATTTTGTGGCAAGTCATACTGAAAGCAACAACAGATCTGTTTACCTCAGATCTTGAAAATAAATAAAAGCAAACATGTACATTAAAACTGTGAACTCCACTGGTGTTTTCCTTGACAGAGATGTTACCAGTCACTCAGAATGTACTTTTAATGATGTTAAAAAGCTTTAATATTAATGAATTAGAATATAAAGGTATCCATTTCGTTCTAAGTGCAGAGTGCTTCCAGAGAGGCTCCGCCCAAACACGGCTCTGACTGATTATGTTGGACACACTTTATAGCATTAGTCAAGTCAAATAACTATACTTTATTCTTATAAAAAATACTCAAGACGGTTTAAAAAACACTATTTAAGCATATTGTTATGTTTGTTTATTTTCTTAATAGAACCGTTTAAACATTTCTATCTTCTTTTTAATCAACGGGTAACGCGTGGAGTTTCTGCGCCAGAGCGCCCTCCAGAGTCGAGTATGGATGACATTAACAGACATACATTTACTACAGAGCCCAAATTTATTTTTTTTAAAATAATTAATTAACACTCAACCTAAATTGTATGCAAACGCATACATTTTTTCATAATGTAGTTTTTAAATTAATTTAACTAAATTATAAAATAATTTGACTAAATTACAAAATCTCTATTTGCTGTTGAAATATAATCACTTACACAATGGCTGCCATAACATGTTTTATAACATTTATTTAAACATAATTAAGATATCACTAACAGATAAAGTAAAACATAATGAGAATATTGTCTAATATTTGGCAAACTGCACTTCTCTAGACTTAACTCTAGAAAACATTCGACCTATAAAGACGTAGTATTTTTACTCCGATATCAAAAATTCAAGAATATAAAGAATATTGAGAACTTTAATATTTCCCTGGAATTTAATTATTTAAAAAAACATATTTCCATTAAGAATAACTATATTGTGATGTGTATTATTATGAAAATAAATCACTCATGTAGGTGACATGCTTTATCTCATCCTAATAAAACCTCCATAGCCTTAATAAAATAACTGATATGGTTTGATGTGGTGAAAGTTTTTTGATCACCAGACCAAAGGAAAAAATAAACCCTGTTTCTAGCATCTTGGAAGCAGCAATTTATGTGGCCCAAAAACAACCAAAAAAGTGAACAAGGCAGTGAACATTTTGTGATGAAGTAGAATTGTGCAGCAGCTCTCAGGACTATCTGGACTGTAAGTCCAATAACCATCACTAAACCAGGGCAGACATCAGACTGTGTTGAGCAGATAACTGGACAAATTCCAATTATCACATCATAACAGCTGACTGTTAGACTGCACACCATACCTCAAAATATTTAGACAGACGTTGCCTTCCAGGTCAATGTTGGGGTGATAGACCATTGTTTCACATTTTACTTTAGGAGGGTCGTGAGGGTATCCCTGTCCCACCTGGAAGAGAAACACCTAAACTTTAATCACTGTTGAAAAGTGATCATGCTAGCTTTTAAAAGATCATTCACAATGACTAGAACTGGTGACTTCAGTACAAGTATCTTATTTTAAAGCAAAAATGCCAGTGACCAAACATGTCAGCTCTGATGGAACACTTTAAACGCATCTGAAAATGAAAATTAAAGAAATAAACTAAAATGAACAAAACCTGTAAATAAGATAAAAAGCTAAATAAAAAAAGACTTGAAATGCACAAAGCTTGGCTAACCAATCAGTTAAAAAATAATACATAGAGGACCGATTATTTAAGTTAGTTTTAGATAACCCTAAGACATGTCACCCAAACATGTACAATGCCATTTTTACATTTCAGTTAGCCATTTTACCCACTTAACTACTATATATTATAACATTCAATCATGTTGAACTCTTTTATATTTGTGTATATATATATACATATATCTCATGTTTCAGAACAAGGTCTTTTTCAGGTCCAAGTCCAATGTGAAAACATCAAATATGTTTAAAATAAAAATTAAATCCGAATCTGAATGTGCATTTTCACAAGAACAACTGCTACACTAATCTGCTCACACTTATTTTATTACATTGTTAGGTACTGCTCTGGGTCTTTAGTTCAGTGTTCACTGAATCCAAAGTTGCTGTTTACCTTAAAACTGAAGACAAATTTCCCACCTTTATAGAAACCCTGCAAAAGAACAATGGAGAAAATTACAAATGCTGATGGTTCATATAAGAGGAAGTAACTGAGGACTGGGCATGAGCCACAGCACAGATCCACTGACACCTGCATCGCAGATTTAATCAACTCCAATTCCAATTCGGGTCAAAATTATTGAAATATCACAAGATATTTACCTTGTGCAAAACATTTAACTGCTCCTGAATACCATGACAAAAAAATTGCATTCTACATAAAAACTATGACTCAAAATGTCTGCAAAAAGGAGCAAACTTTTTTTTGGGGGGTTGTAGTTTTCTCACAATTCTTAAAAAACAACAACAAAAACTTTCATGGAATTTATGCATGGATCAGTGCCTCATTTCATTATTGGATGAATCAGTATTTTTGAATAAATCTCTTGAATGAATGATTCAAAGACAAATGCATTTCAACAGTCCCTTTTTTTAACATTCAAATAATTTTTTTAAAGGAATCATTAATTGAAATGTTTAAGTGTTAATTCACCCAAAAATGAAAATTCTGTCATTAATTACTTACCCTCATGTCATTCCAAACCCATAAGTCCTTCGTTCTTCTTCGGAACACAAATTAAGATATTTTTGATGGCATCAGAGAGATATCTGACCCTCTTTGAACAGCAATACAATTGAAAAGATCCAGGTTCAGAAACGTAGTAAAAACTTCTGTAAAACAGTCCATGTGACATCAGTGGCTAAACTTAAGTTTTGAAATGCTAGGAGAATATTTTTTTGCGCAAAGAAAACAAAAATAACATCAATTACTCAAACTATTCTTCTCACCTGATATACTCGCTAAAATAGTGGAAGACGCATCACATTGCAACGCATACTTTAACGTATTTGATGTATCGGCCTAGTTTATATCTGGGGAAGCATGCGTATGTCAATCTTCGGTTGTTTACACCTAGAGGAAAGCGTACGCATGCATTCTGATTCTCTCTAACATGGCGGAAGACATAAATCAGGGGAAAAGAACGGTTGAGTAAATTAAAGTTAAAAAAAAGTTATTTTTGTTTTCTTTTGTTTGAGCTCTCAAAAAAGGACTTGAATGACATGAGGGTGGAACGACATGAGGGTGAGTAATTAATGACAGAATTTTCATTTTTGGGTGAACTAACCCTTTAATTATACACCAAGTATGGGGTTGTGAGTTGGAGTTGATTTTCGATGCGCAAGCCTTCGCAGGAGCGATCTGTGCTGATGGCGTGTGTTCTGGTCAGAGAGAGGCAAGCCTGCAGACCTCATCCGGGGAGATGATGAGCTTGAAGTTGAGCAGGTCGTCTTGGTCAGGGAACACAATCTCACACGTCTTTGGCAGGTTCAGCTCATTGATGTCTGACACAGAACAAACAGCAGCAGCATTACTTTCACTTTTACACAGATATGAAGCTTTGTGCTCGCTCAACGACCAATGACTGAGTCCTGTCATGAAGGATACGTGAGGACCAACGTTAAATTTCCCTATCGTTCTGGAGACATCACCCTTGACTAGACGTAGGATAGTACATTGAAGGGATCATTTTAATTAGCAAAAGAATTTCTGAGAGCTGCAGAAGCCCTGATTGTTGATATAGCCTACTGGCTAACATGTTCCTTATGTTCCCGTTTCAAAACAATCCACTTTCAGTGGTACATTATTGACCTAGCCTACAGAATATGGACATGTACTTTTTGCTGATTGTGACAAAGACTGTTTACATGCACAATTGTTTATATAAGAGTGAATCTCAGCAACATGTCAGCCTGTTACGCTGCAATATAATATTGACAGCTAATGGCTCAATCGAGTAATGCAGTCCAAATTTACAGTACTGGAGAGTACTGTTCTCGATGGATGCTGAGGATTTTTAGGTCGGTAGAATATATGATCTGCTTGATTAAATGGCTGTGATATGCCGTGTTTTCCATCAACTGGCAACCCGGGGTTTTGAAATCATTTTGGGTAAACTGTCAGTGGGTGGAGTTACACAGGCTAAAACAAAAACTGACATTTCGGCACTGAACCCACATTTTCCAGAATAATAATTGATGTAAGGGTGCTTTTCCTCCCATAATATCTGTAAATGTGTTATAGTATTTTTATGCTTAAGTAGAGTTAAAAATGTACTTTAAGCACCTTTAAACAATATTAGTTTGTGGCCACTTGGGATGAAAAAAACCGAAGGCCAACTGATCAATAATTTGCAATATAATTCACAAGCATGTAGGTCTATTTCTTTGTTAACAGTAGTGCTACATGACTCACAAAACTCATTTTTTTCTGATAAAACTGAATGCTTTTAAAAAAGCACAGTGGAGTGCTTCACACATGCTGTTTTTTGATAATCTTGCTCATGCGCAAGTCTGTGTGTTCTGATAATCGCACAATTTTTAAATGTATTCATTAAAAAAACACATAAAATCTAATTCGGGCAACTGTAATGCTTAAGGAGGCTTGTTACTAATGCAATAGTAACAATTGCAATAATGCTCATAGCAACTAAAAATGAAAGTTTTCCGAATAAATAATGTCTCACAGGCAAACAAACTGACAATTTTACTTAATAAACAGAGAAAAGCACAAATCATGGTCTGAACTGAACTGTTACCTGCCTCAAGCTAAATAATGTCACTATTGGGCTTTTCAAACTAACATAAATATGAGTAAATTCAGAACTTTATGTACATTTTATGTTTTCTTTCATAAATCGTCGCATTTAGTGACCTGTTAACTGCTTCATTTTATTACTAAACAATTTTAGTAGGAGCGACTCTCCATGCTCTGCGCTTATATCATCTGAGAGATGAGTGAGCTTCATGAGTAAAAAAATAGTCCAACACAGCTTTAACGCTTAAAAACATCAGAAACCATGTGACTCCAATCACTTCTTATGAACATATTTAAAGTAGGCTTTTACTTAGAAATAAATTCTGATCGACAAACACACACTGGGATCATTAGATGTGATCAACAAACCACGACTGACCTTTTATGCCAAGAGCTCAATGTTGTTTATACGTGAACCATGTGTTCTTCATGCAACACCATTGTCTCAGAAAAACACCCTATTCCAAAGGATTCTCGCCAGAAATACTTTTTTTTTTTTACTAAAGGTTTTAAATGCTGAGAAGAGTAGTAATTTTTGGGTCAACTATAACTTGAGCTTATTTTAATTTTTAAGTTGTAATAGTGTCCTGTTCCAGAACCTGGTGAGCTTACCAAATAAGCCAGGTTTATTTCAGTAAGTCTGGCTTACTCTCAGTCGATTTGGTTCAAAATACGTCAGACTAAGTGATATAAGGCTAGCGTATTTTGGTAAACTTGTTTTATGAAACAGGCCCCATGTTTCCTCTGGTCATCTCTTCACTGACCTGTCAAGAGTCCAGCAGGATCAGGAAGATGGTGTAAAAGCAGCAGATAACTGTGTTACATGACTGACGAACTTTCCACAACGAAGTCAAAGCAGTCCATAGCAGATGCTGGCACACATCTGTCCAGGTGATTGCTATGTACCGAAGGACTGACAGTCGTTATGTGGCTAATACTCGCACTCGAACGTTAGGCCTCAATGTTATGACTCTGAATGAAACTCGTTAGTTTGCTTTGACAGAAAACGAGCCTTTCTCCCGTGATGTGTGATTTTAGACAGTAGCTTCACTCCCTGCGACTGCTGTGAAGTTTTTAAACATCGAGTATATAACAACAAAAAACAGGGCATACTAACTAAAGAGTGCGCTAATACATGTTAGCGCGGCGGCTAATACTAGTTTCGCTCTCCTTCACTCATCATCGTTGCGAGAACATGTCTTTGAACATTCTGGACTGAAAGCACGACTGAGCTGTGTATCTGTCCGTGTGTGTGTGAGAGAGAGAGTGAGTGAATGTGTGATTAATGAAGGTCTGAGGCGGTGGTGGTTCTCGTACCCTTCTGTATCCGCAGCTGGGCCGCGCTCGCCTTCTTTCCGCCGGCTCCGGCTCGCGGTCCTCCCGCGGACTCCTCGTCCTTCTTCTGCTGCTTTAGCGAGAAAAGCTTGATCATCTTCGCTCTGTTCTGCGCTATCAACAAACCCGAGCCAATCTAGCCCTGATCTGACTACGCTGGTGTGTTTTACAGGAGACTGTGCGGAGTGCGTGATGTATTTTACAGCAGCTGTAGAGGGAGCCGGTGTGTGTGTAATGTGTGTGTATGTATGTATGTGTGTGTGTGTTAGCTGCTAATGCTAGACACTCAGTCAGACAAACATCTAACTCTGCTCACACTTACTCAAACTCTGCTTCGAGACCTTAGTCTGATATTATTGCTGTCGTTTTGCTTCTGCTGCTGTAGGCTATCAATGTAAAAACAGGAGTGCTGTCAAACGATTAATTGCGATTAGTCGCATCCAGAATAAAGGTTTTTGTTTACATAATGTGTGTGAACTGTGTGTATTTATTATGTATTTATAAATACACACATGTATAGACTTTAGGAAAAAAAATGTAATAAATATATTATATGGAATATTAATTAAATTAATATAAAATATACTTGTAATATAAATACTAGTGCTGTAAAACGATTAATCATCATTAATCACATCCAATATATATGTATATACAAACATTACATATTTTTCTTAAATATACACAAAAATAGTGTGTGTTTATAATAAATATACACAGCATGCACATACAGTATGTTATGAAAACAAAAACTTTAATTTAGGATGCGACTAATAGTGATTACTCGTTTGCTAGCACTAGTAATTATGTATACATAATGTACACACATACATATTATGTAAACAAAAACTTTTATTTTGGATGTGAAAAATCTGAAATCTGTATTATCTGCAGTATTACAACAGGAATGTTTAGGGAAGGGCACTAATGGACCACATTTCCCATGATGCCTTTCAGCTGTGACGAATAGACAAGGAGGAGCTTTCGGATTTTTTTTTTTAACTCTCCATATTTTTTATTTACCATATTTATTTATTTATTTGATTTTCGGGAGCAGGAGCAGTGTGTGATGGCGTCAAGATCATGCAAGAGCTGATCTGACTCGCGGGGACAGCAGAAGTCTTACAGTCTGGAGATAATATACACCTAGAGCAGAGGAGCACAATAGGAAAGAGCGAACAAAAGGCACGTTTATCCGTTTATGCCGTTTTCTCTTTCAGTTCAGCCGAGCGTTTGGGAATCATACGCGCCTGGAATATCGGCCCTCTGAATCACGGACGAGGATTTTCCAGACGCATAAACGATCCGAAGAGCCCCGTGATTTTAATATTTGTGGAGCCTCGGAGAAACACAGAAGCAGAAGCTGGAATCGTCGCATCTCGGTGGGCTGCGGTGGATGTGATGATAATGATGGCAGCTTAAGCGAGTCACTCGTGAAAGGAGCCTGATAGGAGCAGGAAAGTCGAGCGGAGAAACAAGGAAGCGATCTCTCTCTCTCTCCCTCTCGCTCGCTCTCTCATTGTGTTCATCTATCGCAAGAAAACATCAATCTAATGCTCGATCTAGGAGTATGCGACTCCACGCGAGCAGGTGAGTCGCTGTTTGCTGGGCTAGCTCGTCGTGTTTTGTCGTGTGTGTGTGTGTGTGGAGCCGAGCGTCTTATTAAAGCACTGCTCCGTGGGCGACGTTCCTCCCAGAGCAGGGTGGTTAGTAAAGCCCATCTGAGTGAGTGCTAGCAACCCTGGTTAGTTAGTGGCGCTGCTGAATGAACCTGCTAACCCATGCTAGCTGGCGGCTCGGCTCAGGCTATACGCAGGGTTCTGCTGGGTTATCGCAGCGTGTTTTGCTGTTTGTGAAAGAAACGACACCCTGGGCTCATCGTGGGCTCCTGTGGTGGTTTTCCGCGAAGGTAGCAGTAGATGTGAAGCTGAGGAGACTTGAGCGCTGCTGGTTAGCTGCTCGTGTTAGCTGGTCTCGCAGGGAATCGGTAAAGTGTGCTTCACATGTCGTAAGGACACTGTCAGCACCTCATTCGTGCTAAATCTCATCAGGTTCAGTCCTAGTGAAGGTATGTCAACTCAGGAGCCCTGCCGTGTTTTCATTGTTTCTGAGCTGATCTTCCTGTTTAATCTTAGGCCCATATTTCACATGACACTGTATGTGTGATGCTGTAACTCTAAAGGAAATGATATGGTATGCCTTGGTGAGCAGAATGTGCACCAAAATACTATAGTTTTTAGAGTTTTAAACCACTGCAATACTGATTTAAAGGGCAACAATATTATGAAATCTCACTCAGGCCATAACTGTAGAAACCGTAACTGTTGTGTTTTGGTGGTTGTTACTGCAGCGTGTGTGTGTAAAGTCATTGTGTTTTCTGTGTCAGTGATAGTGAAAGTGTCATGTTCAGTGAAAGATGACGTTTAAGGAGGAACACAAATCTCTCTGAAATACTTGATTCTGATGATTCTGTCCTGGCATTCAGCAGATAAATATTTCTCAAAACTCTCACATATACCAGTGTAGGTAATTCTGTACATAATACGGTTCACCCAGGAAAGCCAAGTCTCTCATATACTGGTGCATGTCCCCTGGGTCATGAGCTGTTGTCATACAGCATGCCCCTCTCAGTGGAGGGTAGCTTACTTTCTGACATCATATTCAGAATACTTTCACTATCATGCAAAAAAACGTAATTGTTGATTGCATTTACATTGCTTTTCTAAACCCTTAAAATAAACAAATGTGACACTCAAAAAAGCAAAATGATATGCAGTTGTCATTGTGTGACATGTGTTTCAGGTTCAGAGCTTATATGTAAATTCTAAGTGTGTTTGTGTTGAAAAAGACTTCTCATTCATACCAAAGACCCTATAAGATAAATCTCTTAGCTCACTCAGTAATTCTGAGGCCTAGTTATTAAGACTATATTTTGACCGTATAGCCAGAGGTTTTTTTTTGTTTTTGTTTTTTTTTCCCTCGAACTATCCACACCACGTAGATTTCAATCAAACTGCTTAGTGGAGGATTATATGACCAACATCTCAGATCATGATCTGTGTCTTTTTAACAAATCGTCTAATAATAGGGTTGTGTTAAATATGCAGTGTATGATAATGTGGTGAGTGTTAAGCTGTTTTATTAAGAGTGTTGCTCAATTAAAAGGGTAGTTCACCCAAAAAAAGAGCATTTACTTGTTTACCTACCCTCAGGCCATTCTAGGTGTAGGTGACTTGTTCTTTAGTAGTGAAATCATTGAAGAAGAGATTTAGTTAAAACCATGCTTTTTGGTGATTAATCAATTTAAGTCAACAGCCGTCCATTTTTGAATATCAGGAAACACAATCGAATCTGTGTGTCTCCTGATGATATATTGAGGTCTTAAGTGAAACAATCAGTCTGTTCAAGAAATCGAACATTTACATCATTATTACCTGTATTCCAGAGCCTCATGCAAACGGGTAAACTGGTTCTTTTAAACCTTTCGTTTAATAAACATTCAGTTCACATAATGATGAAACTTGTACGCAATAATATTATTATAGCACTCAATAATGGTGAAACGTGGATGTTTTCCATGTCTGAATTAAGCATGTAAAGTGAAAAAAATCTTAATCAGCTCATCTTTTTACATAAACAACGAGAAACCATAAGTATTTGGTTCACACACTCATATCAGCGGCTCATAAGTCTTTGAACTGTTTCCTCAGTTCTGTTTTGGTGGAACTGGAGCTGAATCAGTTCATTAATCACAGGATCCGATACGCCACACACACACACACACATATATATATATATATATATTTTTTTTTTTTTAACCAAGTCTCTGCCTTTCTAAAACAGAACAGCCTCCTGGACTGCAATTAGTCTGGTTTCAGAAGTGGACATTCAACCGAGACTGCTCTGCTCTCAGTTGTTTAAGACCTTAGACTGGAAAGATCTGTCTGCTTTTGATCCTTCTTTCAACACTATTGAGAAAGGGAGCGGGTTCCAGTGGTTTGAGTCTTATCTCTCAGATATGTCCTTCAAGGTATCTTGGAAAGGTGAGATGTCTGGGGTGCCTCAGGGCTCAGTTCTTGGACCACTCTCTTCTCGATGTAGACCACGTGGAATCACTAGGTTCTATCATTCAGAAACATAGCTTTTCAACTCTCATTCCATCCTGATGATCTTATGATAACTGCTCGCATCTCAGCTTGTCTAACAGACATTTCTTGCTGGATGAAGGACCGTCATCTTCAACTCAACCTTGCCAAGACAGGAAGATCAACATCAAGAAGATCATTCCCTTTCTTTCGGAGCATACTTCACAACTCCTTCTTCAATCTCTTGTTCTGTCCAGGCTGGACTATTGGAATGCTCTCTTGGCAGGTCTTCCATACAGTTTTATCAAACCAGAAAGACTTATTTTTAATGAGCTGAAAAGAATGCTCGTCACACCTTCATTTAATTTGTTTAATAATTAGCACTGGCCATAAATAGCTGCTTGTGTAAAATTCAAATCATCTAACTAAATCACCTTTAACTAAATTCATTATTTCAGACTTATTTGCCTCCTAGAAGCTTGTGTTCTGCAAGTGGGCACTGCTTTATTGTTCATCTCAAAGAAGCACGGTCACTTTCACAGACTTGTACATGAACTGTTCCTTCCTGGTGGAATGACCTGCCCAACTCAATCCGAGCAACGGAGTCCTTAGCCATCTTCAAGAATTGACTAAAACACATCTCTGACCCCTCTAACTCCAGCACTCTAATCAAATTCTACTCTTTAAAAGTGCCCCTTTTAGACTTTCACTCTATTCATATACTAACTATTTGTTTTTAAAACAAAACAAAACAAAAAAACACTAGATATAGTGATCTTTTTCTTAAAATCTTTTTCGATTTTTCTTTTTTTTTTTCATTATATACTTAACAAAAGCAAAAAAGGCCTCTAAGAATAGCTTGCTTTATTCTTTATCTATTCTATCTTTTCTTTTTCTTTTTATTTATATTTATTTGATTGCTTCCATTGACCTCATTTGTAAGTCGCTTTGGATAAATGTGTCTGCAATCTGTAATGCATTTTGACTCATTTTAAGTCGGACTGACTCAAAGACATCTGAAAGGGAGTTTTGATTTAAGTAACTTGTAGTTTCTTGCACAGATCGAGGGTTTCGCTTCACAGGACATTGTTTTATCGTCAGGAGTCGCAGGTATTAATTTTTTTTTTCTTTTTCTCAATACTCAAAAACAGGCAGCTGCGGATTTATTTTTAATGAATCACCAAGGACGGTGGTTTCAGCTAACAATCTTATTTACTGTTGGACTGAAAAAAGAAGTCACCTACATTTTGTATGGCCTAAGGGTGAGTAAATAAATGGCAGATGTTCAGTTTTGGATGATCTGTCCCTTTAAGAGTCTGTGCATTCAGTGTGTGAGCTTACATTCAGTATATTAAGGCAATAATGCCTCACAATTATTTTTTTATATTTATGTAAAACGATGTAGTTAAATTCACCATGAAAGCAAAATTAACAATTCTAACTTTTATATTAAATAAATGAATCTTCTACATCCGTCATTTATATATTTTCAATTCATGTGTTGCATCACAAGACGAGCAAGTTATGACTTCAATTTATTTTTTTTATTAAGGGTTATAAGATTACAAGAACCAAAATATGCATGAATGAATCGTTCACAATGAGACTGGTAACATAAATGAAGAAAACTTCTAAGATTAATTTTACTTTCTTAACCCATGATCAGTCAGGTGTCATTTAGGCCTGACGTCTCCCTCAAAATGATCCACAGGAAAAATAGAGATGTTTAGCATGGTTCTGGCTGAGAATGCTGTCTCTGAAGAGACTGGACACAGTCATCAGAGAGCAAGACATTGTGCGTCCGTGGTCAAAAGCAGTGCTTCAGTAAGAACGTATTTTTGGTAGTATTACTCTTTATGTTCAGTTCGGTTCTTGCTGTAAATACAGACTCCAGATCCTCCAGTTGTCTGTCAGAGCCTCAAGATGGCGCCAGATCCCTTTTCTGACACGCGTGTGTGTGTGTGTGTGTGTGTGTGTGTGTAGAGTGAATTTGTCCTTAATGAACATGTTTATTTTGTTAAAACTGTAAATGTTGTCTGAAGGGGTAAGTGCGGAAGCTGTGTGTTATGCTGGGGCTTGTCTGTGTGAGTGTCCTGAAGCAAGTGTGTGTTGGTTTTGTCTGAGCTGTGTTCTCTCCTCAGTTGAATGCAGAGGGGATGTCTGGCAGTAAGGCGCTGGGCGGCGCGCGGCGGCGGCGGACACGGTGCCGGCGCTGTCAGGCGTGTATGCGGACCGAGTGCGGTGAGTGCCACTTCTGCAAGGACATGAAGAAGTTTGGCGGCCCGGGGCGCATGAAGCAGTCCTGTCTGCTCCGGCAGTGTACCGCAGTGAGTCACACTTTACACACACACACTCTCAGAGCCTTCATTATACACACCGGCCTACGTTTACTCTACCACTCAAACATTATTCACTAAAATAAGTTCAATCTTACCACACTCTTCTGTTACTTAACAGATTTATTATTAATTAAATGTTTAAAATAAATATTTAAATATTTTTAAGTTTATTTTTATTTAAATATAAATCAAATAATAATTAATATATTATATATATTGAATATATTTATTTATACTCCAGTCTTCATTATCACATGATCCTCCAGACAGCATTCTAATTTGCTGATTTGTTATTCAAGAAACATTTATAGTAATATTAATAGTAGTAGTAATAATAATAATAATAATTATTATTATTATTAACAATTCAAACAGTTGGTGAGCAGAAGTGATAAAGTACCACCTTTCAGCTATTATTTTTTTAAGGGTGGATAAACAAAATGTTATTTTATCCTTGCTTCTTGAAAATCCTCACTCTGCTTCATAACAGCTCCATCTGGCCATAAACATTTAATTTTAATGTGGCTTTAGGCACTTATGCATATTAAAGTTTTCATATCTCCCTAACTAAGCCGATAAATTTGGTGTTTTTACATGGAATAATCGTAATATGAGTTTACAGTGCCTTTATGGTACAAATTAAGACTAAATGAAAAGATAAAATGAGTATCTTCCCTCTGAAGACTTATTGGCTTTCAGGTCTAAGCAAAAAAAAAAACCTTGTCAAACAACAATATAAAATGCAGAAACTATTGATTGGTTATTCCACCATAAATTGTACTATTAATAACGATTGGAAAATATCGTAAATTGATAAACCGTTAATTGTCTCAGAGAGCACCTGCAATCCTGTTTAGCAACTTTTTTTATTTTATGCTTTTAATAATATAGATTATGTCAAAGCACTTATCAAATAGGAGTGATAGAGGGTCAGTAATGTATAATACCAAGATTAAACACTGAATTTTTCAGTTAAAGGCATTTCATAATTGAGCTTGTCAGCAATCTTTTTTTAAAGAAATGTAACCGTTTAAAAAAGTCAAGAGTGGGGTGTAACTGAGGGTGCAACTGTAAAACATTAAAGTATCTTGAGCCTTTGTGAACCACAGGTCTTATATTAGAGGATTTAATCAGTCAACCCATTGACTTTGGGATGATGTAAGCGGAAGTGCTCTCTTCTGGGTTTTTGTCTACAGACATGGTAATTGGGCCGCTCTGTGTGAATGTGTTTGAGTTTCTGAGTGTTTGAGTGCTGTGACTTTGAGCACGTCTGACAGGGCTAGTGTGAAGGCCTTTGTTGACTAACTATGTTGCCCTCCTCAGCCTGTGCTGCCCCACACAGCCGTGTGCTTCGCCTGCGGTGAAGCAGGGAAGGAGGACACAGTGGAGTCGGAGGAGGAGAAGTTCAGCCTCTCGCTTATGGAGTGCACCATCTGTAACGAGATCATCCACCCCAGCTGCCTTAAGGTTAGTGCCACGCGCTGAGAGGAAGCTTCAAGGCAAGTCTAAGCTAGCTCCTGCTAACACTGCTTGTCTGCTGTCTCCTCAGATGGGCAAGTCTGAAGGCATCATTAATGATGAGATCCCCAACTGCTGGGAATGTCCCAAGTGCCACAAGGAGGGGAAGACCAACAAGGTAAGACTGCACAGACTCTGCCCGCTTAAAACACTGACATTAACTTGACTGTCTGCCACCATTTAGAGCTTCAATTTTATGTGGTGTGTTCTGTTTTGTGACATGGTTTGTGTTTGCATGTCCAAATTTTAATAAAATGTTTACTCTGCAGTAGGGCTGTCATAATGGCTGAAAAACTAAATAAAAATGTACTTAATATTATCAATAATCAATTTATTTTCCAATTTAAAAGGCAGAATTTCAGAATTTTCAAAAAGCTTTTGGCTTCTCTCCTGAACACAAAATATTACTAATGCACGTTTATTCAAAGCAATAAAATAACACGACCAAGTGCATAATGCTTATAAACCATACATGATTAAGCTAAACAATTAGAAATAAAACTGCATCGTAGAATTTAAAGAAATTGTTCACCCAAAAATTTTGCCATACTACTCACTCCCATGCCATCCTAGTTTTATATGAATTTTTTCTTTCAGATGAACACTGCTGGAGTTTTTAAAAAATGTATAATGGCTTTTCCAAGCTTGTTTAAGGTGGTAGATAGAGGCCATTTATTTTGAAACTCCATAAATCATATATTTACGCAAGTACCGTGTCATAAAACTAACTTTTACTAACCTTTTTTTGGCTGACCTGTGATGCAGCTTACATCATATGTCAACGCAGAAGTCAGCCAAGTATCCGGAACTCAGCATTCTCGCGGGGAAAAAAACAGAAGTCAGTTATTTACATTACAATTTTAAAACTACAAATATTTTTGTTACCGTAACCTATTAATCTACTTCAGAGGGCATGTGATAACCCCCTGAAGGCATATAGGTTAGTTTTACATCTCGGTACTAGCAGATATATCAGATTTACAGAGTTTCAAAATGATGGCCGCTGATGTTGGTGCATTACCAAGCCTGGAAGAGCCAGAATAAATTGGACAGACTGTCTTCATCTGAAAGGGTGGCTTGGGGTTGAGTAGTTCGTGGCATAATTTGAATTTTTTTGTAAACTATTCCTGTAATACGAAGGATGGAAAACCACTCGCAAAGAGCACTTTCTTCATTTAAAAACTTCAAGTCAGGTCACTTTTATTTATATAGCGCTTTTAACAATACAGCTTGTAGCAAAGCACTGAACATTATAAAATAGAAGAACAGAGTGATGGTAATGTATAATGACGAGATAAAATTGTATTTATCAAATGCAGAGACGGTCTCTGTAGTCAAGACGATGATAATCACTGGAAATCAGGTGTCCCCATTTTATACTGTTAAAAACTTTATACTGTTTTTTTTCCCCATCATACTGCATCTGACGTTTTGCAGGCGATTTGCGATGCTGAAAGTAATATTGTGATATTCGCTGTCAATGCACATGACTATAGGATGTGATATATTGGCCAGCCCTACAATGTAAACATCTCTGCATAGATGTTCTTTTTTTTTTTTTTTTTTTTTTTAAACATTGTAAATGACGTAACAGTCACACCACATCCAGTAAGTTCAGCTGGATAAGCTATGAAGAACATTAAAACACAAGAACAGCTAAATCATCTTTATATCTCGTGCTGCACTGATTAAAGCTGCCTGATACACACCTAACATCATGTTAAATGTGAATTTTTATTTTATGCGACAAGTTACAAATTTACTCAAATGTGGGCTTCATCATAGTAATAATAATAATAATAGTAATGGCGTTTAGGATCAAGGAGACGGTTCAGGAAAGAGGCGCATGGACAATGGTGAGGTGAGCCGCTGGAAGCTGACGGATGAGCCACCACCAAGTAAGAAAAAGAGCCTGTCTCTGGAGGACTCGTCACGGCCAGATGGAGCCAAGCGCAAGAAGGACAAGGAGCTGCCCCAGGAAAGCGCTTCCAAGAAGAAGGTGAGTAACAGGGCAAGGATTCAACTCATTTCTGTTATTAGGGCTGTGAGACACTCAACTAAACTATACTTTGCTATTTGACACTGGAAAGACTTTAGTCGTTTATATATTCATTTATTTATCTGATGTTTTGCTTTATATTGTTACAAAGGTTATATTCAAATTACTGTCATGTTATTGATGAATTAAAAAATAATGCTTGGTTACACGTTATTTTAAGGTGGCCTTGTTACTTCGTAATAATACATTTAGGTACTAAGTAATATTAACTAACTACATGTACTTGCTATATGGTTAGTTTTTGAATAAGTGTTATTTGCATTTAATTATGCAAAATTTATTATTATTATTATTATTATTAATAATAATATAATTATTAATTACATAATACTTCATACTAGAGGCCAAAAATTTAGGCCCGAGACGTCCTGTGACGGAAACATCCGACAGCTTGTCGGAATTACTAGCCCAAACCCGACCCGAGCCCGTCTTTTCCCTCCTTCTACCAAAATGTCTTATACTGCCGTTTCAGCTATTAAAATAGTTACGTTTTGAGTGTAATGGCAGAATGATTAAATCTCTTTTATGAAGCTAATTTAAACATTTTTTGTTTGTTAAATATAAGTTTGTGTTTAAATATAAGTACCAAGCTGCCAGTGGCAGACAGTGAGCTGATCGTAAAGTATGACTGATCAATTTAGCCTTCTCAAATCATCACGACTTGTCTTAAATAAACGATAGGCATGCTAAAACGGTTCAAACATATAACAATGTTTAAACTTTACACGCAAAATATGCAACATGATGGTTTGTGCTGAGAGGGACGCTATAAAGCACGTTCTACAGGACATAGAGCCTTAATTTTCTCTGATAAAGGTAGGAGTAATTTGTCATTCAGAAATGTAAAGGGTCTACTTTTTTTGTGTGCACTGACCGTAAACCTGATTTTATAAAATAAACAATTGCCTTCTCATCTTGACCAGGAGCACTTAACAAAAATGAACCGAAACTCTGTGAAAAAGACATGATAAATATATCTATAGAAAGCTTTAAATTATCACTTATCGAAATAATAATAATAATAATGATAAAAAAATGAAGATAATTGTGTGCATCTGAACGCAGAACTCTTCAGCTGCGCTAATGTCAGCTCTCTCTCTGCTGCGGGACAATAAACACCGTGGACTTGCTTTTAGCTGCGGAGCACGGTCTCGTGTTGTATCCACCGAAACCGCATGACAATGTTTTAATCACTAATTGATGGATGTCTGAAATATAAAAATAACGAGAAGCCTAAAACAGGCCCGAGGCCCAGCCCGCGTCTGAACTATGACATCAAAATTGGCCTGAAGCCCGGCCCGAGGGGCGTAAAAAAGTCAGTGCCCGGGCCTAAATGCAGGGCTCCATTTCATACATGTTTCAGGTGGAAAGAAATATCAGGTTATTATCATTCTTATTCTTAGAAAAAAGTCAAAGTGTTTGGTGTCGCCTTTGTCAAATTGGTATATTAAGATTAATTAAATTATGCTATCCTGGTTTAAAATGGAAACACTGTAAATTAAACTTACTTGACAATTGTTATAACAGTATCTATTCTAATGAATAGATTACTATTTACTTATAGAACTTCTAGTTGGCAGAACACATCAAGGTTTGATTTTGCTGTCTGTCACAGATGCTTTCATTCACATGAAGTGTGTTTAAACTCTTGGGTGTCTTTCTTTTTCTTCCCAACAGATAAAAGGAGCCCGTGATAAACATCTGAAGAAGGTACATCTGTTCTCTTCAGTGTTGAGTTTTAAAACGCATAGTGCAGAGTTTCTCTCACTAGAGTAACTCTTTCTTTGACCTCTCTAGCAGAAAGCAAAACCCAACTCATCGGACTCCTCGGAGGCGAACGGGCCGAACTCGTCTTCGGGTGGCGGACACGGCTCTGGGGCAGCACAGGCCTCTACCCCGAGCCAGGACCAGCGCTCACACCACCGCGAGAAACTGGAACGCTTCAAGCGCATGTGCCAGCTGCTGGAGCGAGTGCGTGACTCAAGCTCCTCGTCCTCCTCAAGCTCTGAAACAGACTCTGAGTCGGACTCAGACTCTCCGTCCCCAGCAGGGGGTGCCTCAGAGCCATCCTCCCCTGCGTACCGGGAGCGTGAGAGGAGCCGGCGCCTGGCCGAGCTGGGCTTCAGCGCCAGCGAGGAGTCAGATGGAGAGAGCGTGGCAGCACAGGAGCAGGAGACCGAGGATGAACCGCAGACACAGAGGCGCAGAGGAGAGGGCAGCACCCGGCCGAGGAAGACCCTCGCTGACGCCGAGCCCGACGAGGATGAAGACGACCGTGCTCACAGAGCCCTGGCCCCGTCCTCGCCGCTCTCTGCCACGCAGCCGCCCAGCTACGGACACTTAGCAGGCCCTGAGGGTCTGTCCTCGTCCAAACGCACTAACGGACAGGACGCACGCAATGGGCGCACACGGGTGAGCGGCAGAGAGCTTCAGGAGAAGGAGAACTCCAACAGTAGCGCTGTTTCCAACCACCGGCACGCCGCCGGCAAGGCCGCCCGTGGGAGCAGGGTCCGTGGAGCAGGCCGGCAGGGCCAGAGCGGTCCATGGAGCAAAAGCTCGGCGACGGGCGGATCCGGCACAGCTAACGGCAGCCCTCACCCTGGGAGCATGTCTCTGGCCCCGCCACGTTCACAGCTGCTTAAGAGGAGTGCTGTGGCCGTGCCCTCGCCACCCCGGCCCCTGCAGATGGAGCGCCACTTAGTGCGCCCACCGCCGGCCTGCCCCGAGCCCCACTGCCTGCCACTGGACAGTGGGGCCTCGCACGTGCTTCCCCGGGACGTCTGGCTCCGTGTCTTCCAGCACCTTAGTCAGCGGCAGCTGTGCGTCTGTATGAGGGTGTGCCGCACCTGGAGCCGCTGGTGAGGGACCATACGCACATCACACAAACTTCAGAGGGGCCCTCATTTATAGCGAGCTGTTTCGGTGTCCCTTAAAATGCTAACGAGCTCTACTAACCCTGCCCCTCTCTTCTGTGGGGTGACTAGCATTCTATGAGACTGTTAACTTCAGCTGCATTCAGCCAGGAAATTTGATTTCTAGCATGTTATTAGAAAAAGAGATTTGCAAAGATCCATAAATTGGATTTGACACTTTTAATGAGCATTGTGCAATATTGTCCTTTAAATGCAAATTATTTAAAGTGTACCTAAAGTACACATGCAATCACAATCACACAATCGAATATACTAAGTATGTCTTTAATTGGACTTCTGCACTACTTTCGCTATACTACTATACTAAGGGTGCTTTCACACCTGCCTCATTTAGTTCGGTTGAATCGCACTAGAGTTCGTTTTCCTACTTGGTGCGGTACGTTTGGGCAGGTGTGAATGTAGCAATCGCACCCGAGTGCACACCAAAAGCGGACCA
>JAUMHR010000076.1:65483-76723 GCA_032361145.1 Enteromius fasciolatus
ACTGGAAACAAAACATCTCTTTCTTGAAATATTTTTGGGATGATAGTATGCTGATTTAGTTACTGCTTTGACATGACTACTGAAACCAAGGTCTGTCTCTAAAATCATACCAAGATTCTTGACTTGATTTTTAGGTCTTTGATGCCTAAATAAGAGCTAGTGCAAGACTGTGCCCACTTAGATTAATGCTCTTCTATGCTCACTTGTCTATCGCATCTAAGCATGATCTGAACCATTTGAGTTCAGTTCTTTTTAATAAATTGTGGTCAAATCATGTAGTTAAATTTTGGTTTAAGAGGTTTGAGAAAAAGGTCTGTCGAGCTTTGGCTGGTAAACTTTCGTCTTCATCCACATCCGCTCAGCTTTTCTGCATTGTCTTTCCATACTCTGAACTGCTGTTGATTTTCTCCATGATGATTTTTTCTGCCAGTCTTCTTACTGACTTTCACAGGAACAATATAATTAATAACATTCTTAACTTTTGAGTTAAAGGAATCTAAGAGAAGATCAACAGAGTCTGCAGAAATGCTTGGTCCTAAAGATATAGCCTTCATAATTAGCACTCTCATTACTGCATCTCTTTCTGCTATAGATTCAGTGGCAGCAGTGAAGAATATATATATATATATATATATATAAACTGAAGTATTCAGTAATCAGTGCTATATCCTTAATAACAATGGAGGAAACGTTTAGACCTCTACTGATAATTCAATCTAGAGTGCTCACGATTGTGTGTGGATCAAGCCACCCGGTTTTCATCCAAAATATCTTAAAATGTGTTCCGATATCAAATTAAACTTTTATGGGTTTGAACGCCATGGGGGTAAGTGATTGATGACAAAATTTTCATTCTGGGGTGGAGCAAGCCAAATCGTATATCATTTGTTTAGTTTTTTGTCTTTTTTGAAAATGGTCTAAAATGAAACTAGGCAATAAAGTTTTTCTGCGTGACATCTGGAAACTGCGTAAAAGTTGTTGGATTAAAATTCCTATACAGAGTACGGCCTCTGCAGTAAACATGTTAAAAACATTAGTGACTTTAAAGGTGAGCAACCGTGGTGCTGTAGTTCATTTAGAGTCTAAGTTTAGCTGTTAGGTTCTGTCACTTTTATTTAAACTTCAAAATTCATAAAAATTATATTGTGAAGATTATCTTAATAGACATCATCTCATCGAGACATGACTCATGAACTATGACTGAACACAGATCTTATTTTTTGTGATAATCCAAAAGCCTATGGAAATGGAGCCTATTGTATTTTGAGGAGAAAGCCAGTGTGATGCTAACAGTCGGCCTACAGATTGACGTTAAAGTTCCCCATTCTGTTAGATTACAGTCCTTATCAGGAAAATCAGAAGTGCCTTCTTCTAGCAGGGAATGAATTTGCAAGATTAAAGCCATGTATTATTACAATGAATCAGACTACTACTACTATTACTACATTGTGCTCAGCAATAAACATTTATTCAGAGAAAAGAAAACATATTTGACATTGATGAAAATTCAGATTTGGAGATTTGTGATTATGTAGACTTTGAGTCTAAGAAGCCCTGTTCTAAAGAATTACCTCCCAGTAGTGCCTTCCAGACTCGTGGCCATCTTTGGCCAGCACACAGGACCAAACATCGAAGCGTTGCGGGTTGTTCCTGTAGAACTGCAGCTTCTCGCCACGCTTCAGCTGCTTGCGGTCATCCGAAAGGATCAGGAATGGGTATGCCGTGGTCGGATTCAGGGTTACTTCCTCTGCAACCACACACACACACACTTCATCAGCTCTCCAATTCACTAATCACACAGCACTTTTTAGAGTGTTAAAAAAGATCTGAAAATAGGCAACAGACGCGACTTTACTTAGCATGCACATAATATACAGTATATAACAGTGTTTATGAAGGACATGCAACAGGAGTGAAGAATACTCACCAAGATAGGTTTTAACTTTTTTGTGGCCTAAAAGACAGAAAATATTCAATATTACAGGGCTGGTCTAAATAGTAGATTGATGTTACTGTGTCTTTTAAAAGCAACATATGTCAACTAACTAATACTGTAACTTTATTGGGATAGTATTGATGAGTGAAGGTAAAACTATTTAATCATTAAATATTAATATTGAAACTTAATATTGACTTCTGTATAAAAATAATGGCACACCTATTATTTGGGCTATTGTCTTTTGTGTGTGTTTTTTGGGTTATATTAGTGACAGGGAGTCACAGCGGACAAATTGCATTGCTATAATTTACTTTTAAATATACTGTATAGTGTAAAATGATCTCTATCCGTATTTATTACTCCACCAAACGTACTTATCTACTGTATCCAAGTAAGTTATAATGCCACAGCATAGTAAACAGACACACTTTCTCCAAACACATGTCCACTGTACACTAGAGGTTGCACGACTACCAATGTGTGCTAGTCAGTGACTTGTTTCAAATTGACCACTTAATTAATTCAGTTTTGTGTATGTTGAACGAGATGAGCATCCAAGTCTTCATCTACCAGCATTGCATAAACGATCACAGATTGAAGCAGATATTGGAACCAATGCACATACAGAATCACTCTTCTTAATTTGACCAGCTTTTTCAGTTGTAATCCATTTTGAAACATTGCTGTTTGTTTGCATGGACTGACTCCATCGTACTGTACATATCTAATATCCTGTTCCACTGAAATGCCTTTAGGGAACTTCGTTTAACAAGTAGTCTTCAGCCGATTGTTCAAAGGATACTCGAGAGGAGACTGTGCTTTTTCATTTGCTGCTCAACAGCTTTTGAAAAATGTGCCATCTACTGTATATAAGATCTGCACCAACATACGCTGATGTTAAAACATATTTATCACCATTGTATATGGACATAAGTAAGCATGAGTGGTAGCACAAGCACTGTAGTGTACTATCTGTCGCTGTGTTCTATGTTTACTTTTGTATTTTGGTATATGCTTAGACTTTTTACAGACCTTATGCTTTATAAATAAATATGACTGACTGACTGATTGACATGGTGCTTTTTTTCGTCATCAAGTAATCTAATGAAAAGAAAAAGCGCTCTTCCTGATTCTCTTACAACCTCAAACATCTACCAAAACCAACTGCTGCTTGTTCTCTTCTAAAAGAAAGACACTGAAAAAAACACATACATACCTATTTTTAATTTCCGCAGATCTGTAAAACACAAAATAAAAGATTTTAGAGGAAGAGCATGAATGTTTCTTCTAGAGCTAGTGAAGATGTATTTCCAGAGTAAGAGTCAGAGTGTTTTTCTTGACCTTTTAGTGACCACTCCTTCCTCTTCATCGATCGAACGCTCATCATACTCTCACTCTCTGCTAATGATGACACTAGAAATCACACACAAAACATACTCTGTTAAGCTGCTTTTTCCTGTCACACGTGCATTCTGTGGCAACTCTTTGAAATACTCTTCCTTCATTAATAAATAACTGCAAACTGCATTTTAAAAGGCAATTAAAAACACATACACAAAGTAACAGGCAAGCAAAATAAATGCAAATGAGCTGCTACTCCCCGCTCCTTTTCCAGAATAGATCTGCGCCATAGATGCACTCGTACCAGCTAAAAACATCTGTTTTCATTTTAACTGTCATGTTTATCGCACTGAAATCGTGAGTTTTAAACCATATTACTTTAAACTTCTCATATGTTATGGCTTTCTGTATGCATACTTCTGAAGGACAAGGACAGAAAGTGGCAGTCCAAGGCATGTGAGTACTAAACTTAATACTCAGTCACACACAAGTTTACATTAAAAACACGCAAGTTAAAGTTAACCTTACAAGAACAGTGAGTTAGTTATGTCTTTGAAGGTAAACAGCTGAGAAATAAATTGCACGCTCGTATTAGTGTGGCAGCAGCAATATAAATTACAGTATATAAATGAATAAATCTACTGCTCTTTAGTCTCCTCTGAGGCTCTGTTAGAATGTTTTGCCCAAACATTTTCCATGGCATTCATACTGGTAAACCTGTCGCTTGCAAAATCCAAATGACGGCGCATTTGGTAAACTTATAGATTAAGGGGCAGAATTATTATGAGATCCCTTGGCAACATTACAAGGCGTGTTCTGTTCCTGAGCACTATTTGCAGTGTAATGCAACTAATACTGTGCATTCATCACTGTCAGGGTCTCACCGGAGTGCCGGTAATGCACTTCTCCATAGCGTATGTCATCCAGTCTTTCCCGGATCTCTCCTAAAGCTGCTTTCACGTCCCCAAGTGAGAAGTGCAGAGACAGGTCATCCACCTCACGCATGTCCATATCGGAGTCCTGCAGGGGACTGTTGGCCTCCTCAAAACTCTGCCATCAAAAAAAGACCATCATATTCATTAGAATCTGGTGTAGAGGAATATGATGAAGATAGAACATTGCATGCACGCCTTATGCTAAGGTATATTGAAAAAAACAAAACAAAAACAGAACGTAGTGCTGAGACTGAGTGTGGTTTCTACAGTAGCTTCTGTCACTCAGAGGTAGGGTTACAGGTAGGGTAATAGGCATTATTAAAATGTACAGTGAGGACATTTAATTGAAAATAAAAAAAGAGATAAACACACACACAGAATGAGTGGTGTTTGTGCACCTGAAGGAAGCCGATGTGGTCATCAGAGACCGCCTGTTTCTCGAGACGTCCCCTGTGCACCTGCAGCTGTGCTAGCTTCGTCTCCAGCTGCGTGACCATGCTCTGTCCTTGTCCAATTACAGCCTCTCTCTTCTCCTCGATCCCACCCACCAGCTCGCTGCGGATGCGGTCCACAGAGTGTGTGAGGTCAGACAAGACCTGCTCCACCTCGGAAAGCTCTGCCTGAGCATAGCTCTGTCAAACACACAGCTCACACACTCAGAGGACAGTTCTATATATGTGTGTGTGTTTGATTTGTCCATGTGCTGCAAGCTGTGCAGTGACAGTAAAGGTTATCCATAGAATACCTGCAAGGCGTGAAGTCTGCTCTTCACCTCAGTCAGCTGGCCATTTCTTTTGTCAATACATGTCTGAAGGTCCAGTTCTGTTTTTCCCAGGAGTCTCTATGAGGTGAGAGAAACACAAAGTTTCTTTCATTTAAAATCCCTTCTTCCCTCAGTACTTCCCTCAGCAGTGTTCTGCTGCTGAAATATGACTACGACACTGAAAGGCCTAAATTTTTCTATATGATTATTTGGAATCTCTTTATCATTTCAGTGTACAGTAAGTCTACAGTTTCTTACTTTTCTTTCAAACCCCCCCCCCAAAAAACCTAACTATATATTAGAAATGTTAAAGTAATAGTACACCAAAAAAAGAAAATTCTGCCAATATATATTTAACCTGTCATTCCAAACATGTATGAGATTTAAACTTTTCACTTTTACAGACTTTTACCAAAGAAAAAATATTTTACACATAAACACATTTTTGGAGGATATTTTAAAGAATGTTTGTATCCAAACAGTTGATGGTAGCCATCGATGTCCATAATATTATTTTATATATATTCATATATTTTTATATGGGCTTTAAGTAATTACATGGTGTTGCAATGAATTAATCTAATTAATCCCAAATTAAATCTGACTGTGAAAATACGCACTAAAGATTATTTAAAGCTATTATTGTGCTAAATGGAAATGTTTTAAGTAGACATTACAAATATAGAAATATTTTATTTGATTCAAAATAAAATGTATTATACATCAACATTTAGGCTAAGGAGTTGTTGCCCTCCATTGTATTGGGCAAGTCACTTTATAAAATGTAAGATGACATACAGACCAGTGCGTTAACTCCGTTAAAATATTTTAATCATGTTTACATAACTAATTAAATAAGTTACCAAGTTAAACTGAGAGGCCTGTTATTTTAGCTTTGTTATATAGAGAATTAAGTATTATTGTGTTCAACAGAAGCTTGTACAGGTTTAGAACAGCTCGGGTGAGTAACAAATGGCAGTCAGATTTTTGCTGATCTATCCATACTCTTGGTTCTGTAGTTTGTAGCTGTGCTAGAAGTCACCTGTTTGCTGGCACGCTCTGTCTGCACTGAGACAGTGATGTGTGTGCGGTGCTCCTCCAGTACACAAATGGCACAGATGCACTTCTGATCCGTGCGGCAGTACACCTCCAGCAGCCGGCCGTGCTCAAGGCAGGTGCGGCCGCGCAGGGCCTCGTGGGGCTCCAGCAGGTGGTGCGAGGCGTAGAATGACGTCTGCTGGTGTGGCACCACGTGGAGCTCGCAGTATGACGCTGTGCACGTCAGACACGAGCGCACTGCTGGCTTCTTCTTACCACTGCAGACGTCACATAAAATCTGCTCAGCTTCGGCCACAGAACCGGTGGCAGCCACTCTCAGCCTGGGCTTGGGCTGAGGAGGCCCGCCATACTGCATCTCTTTATACTTGTGGGTGATTTGAGCGAACACCCGGTTAATGTTGAGTTCCGGGCGCTCCTCGAACACCCGTTTGCACAGAGGACAGCTGCAGACGGAGCTTGATGCCCAGTAGCCTCCGATGCAGCCCTGGCAGAAGTTATGTCCACATGGAGTCGAGACCGGCTCGCTGAAGAGGTCCAGACAGATGGAGCAGGTCAGCTCCTGCTCGGAGAACAGATCACTGTCCGCCTGGGCCATCCTAGAAGACATCAAAGACCCATGCACAGCTTTTCAGAAGAAAAAAAAAAAAAACGTCCATCAGCCTCTGATGCTGACTTATTGTTGATTGACATTAAAATACTGGGTGTATTTTAAACTCAAATGATATTTCTTTCCCCTGTTGGAAACTTGTGCTGCTACAGTCATCAAAAGTCTGACGAGGCAGTGATACCGTGTAGTTTATATAAATTTTGGTATAAAATATAAACGCACCTTGGTGATGACATTATATAAAGCATGCAAATAAAGTATTCAGGTATGGCAATCTGTCCTGTTCTACCAGTCCTAATAAAATAAGCATAACTAGTCAAAGACTGGGGCAGAGGCACCAAGAGCCATTACAAACAAAAGGTGAGAGACACAGTAATCTGGCTCATTTGATTTACAATAAAGAGAACAGGAACTGACAGAAACCTCTCGCTACAAGCATAGCTTGAGAGACTACTTATATCACTTATCTTTACATGCTAAATACAATGTACTTCACCTTAGATTTTCGTGATTGTATGGCAGGACATCAGATCAGTAGATCTAAAACACATTCAAATTTGTAGTCCCACACCCCTTTAAAAAGTATTGTTTTTTGTGCGGGCTTGAAGGCATGTGTTCTTTAAATGTGGGGTCACTCTAAAGATGATGAGTGGTATTCACACTGATTTCTAATAATCTCATATTTTAAATATTTCAAGTTTAAAGCAGATCTACACACATACAGAAATGTGTTTTGCGCTGGTTGTCTGTGTCAGTAACCAGTGTGCTGTAGACATCTGGACTGTTTTTATATATTGTTTTGTGTGTAAACTGGTGTTAATCATTACAGTCACCTGCAGTATTTTTGATTACTACTACTTTAGAATTGCATTAATATTGTGTATCATAGATAAACACTAGCACTAAACCAACCTTAATCACCATAAAGCAGGTCTTCACAGGAAGGTGTGTAGTGATGAATGCTCAATCACACAGCACTAGACACACAGACACATCTCAGTACAAAGGTCATGTACACAAACATCTTGTAAAATGCAGAAAATCAGGTTTAACTACGTCTGCTTGTTCCTTTACTGAGGTTCTAAATACTGTTCCATTATACAGCACACAAACTAAATCTACTTCTTACTTTTTTTTGTTATAGACACTTGCATTGCTATCTTAATAAGTCTGCTTTAAGCATACAGATCGATAGATCTGATGGAGTAACTCCAAACCAACAGTGTGACCAAAGAACACTAACAGACATGTTAAAAAACATGTCAACTTGAACACTGCTGTTAGATGGTTAATGGAAGTATCATCTATCAATGAAAATTATTTCACTGAGAACTGTGATAACTATTTCTGATATCACGGTTGTAAACTCTAGTGAGCTACAACAGTCTACAAAAACAGAAACTCGTTGTTGACTATACTGGAGGTTAAAGCAGGTTGATGGAGGGATCTTCAGCAGCTCAGCTCAGAGTATATTCAGCTGACTTACCTCTGATGCTGTATTGAATCCTACTGTTTGTGTGCTGTGGATCTCTGTGTCGTGACAGCGCAGGTCTCTGTGTGCATGCTTGTGTCTTGTGCACGAGCCTGTCCAGTACAACACGTTTTCCTTCAGCACTCGCAGGGATTGGCCACGGCTCCCGAAAGCAGTTGAGTAAGTCTGACAGGCTAGGCCAGTGTGTGTTAGACACAGCCCAAATATGTGAGAATGCATCAAAGGAGGACATTACACTTTCAAACATAGGCAGATGAGACAGGACCAGTCAAAGTGATCCACTGAATGACACATCAAATTACAGAAGATTCAGCTTCAGATGGTTTGTGAATGACTTCCGCCAGAAAGCGCGGAAGCACACATCCAACAACACTTGAGACAGGAAAGCCTGTGTATTTTATAAAACAAAAAAGAGCTTGAACATCTCCCTAAATTAAGAATATTCATCACAACACATACAGGAGGAAAACAAAAACAACCATGCCCAATTTACATCATATTTAACTGGATAAATCAACCAGATAACTAGATAAATAAATATGGGATACTAGAATAACTAGATAAATAAAGGGGGGTATGTAGATTCATATTTTATTTTTCATAACGTTTTGGGATTTTCATAAACTTAAATTTGCAAATGTCTGAAAGGGCCTTACAAACTAAAATCACCATATTAATTTCCTACAGACGTTGGAATCAATCAATCACTTTTATTTATAACGCTTTTAACAATACAGATTGCATCAAAGCACTGAACCTTATCAAACAGGAGAACAGAGTGATGGTAATGTATAATGACATTTAAACAATTTATTTATCAACTACAGAGACGGTCTCTGTAATCAAAACAACGAAAATCACTAGAAATTAGGTGCCCCCAATTAAGCAAGCCAGAAGAAACAGCGGCAAGAAACCAAAAACCTATTAAAAAGAGAATGTAGAAAAGAAAAAAAACTTGGTAGAAGCCAGGCTTAGTTGGGGCCATTTCTGCATTTGAGGTTGAGAGCATAGGACACTGAATTGCCTGAGCATATCAGACTTTTTTTAACATTATTTGCGCATAAGAAACCGTTCATGTCAGAATGTTTTTTTTTATTTTTAATTGTTGAGATTTTAGGATTTACGTGGCAAATATGGCTGCTAAATAAATGGCCTTTACCCTCAATTAATGTGTGATGCTCTGCTCAGTATTCCGCTTTATGAAAGTGCGTTCCTGTTCACGGCTCATATGAGTGCTCCACTCGTGTACCGCTTATGCTTAGAGGAAAAGCAAAGTCTGCTCAAATAACGCACCGACAAAAAATGTCAATGTATACTTGTTTCTTGTTTTCAATAGCGCCACATACTGTGCTGTAACATGCTGTAGTACTGCTGTACTGGACAACGCTGCTAAAATGATACTACCCTCTCGTGACGGTATGCTACATAGGACTACACTTTATTTTAAAAATTAGTCAAATTATATCTGAATGAAACTGAATATAACTGAATGAAAATAATATATTCAGATTTACTATTCTTATATTTTCTGTCCAATTTTATTGTTTCTTTCAATAAACGTGGTTATTTTATAGGTGTAACGATCTGCTGGAAGTGCCAGGTGAACTTTTGTATTGCACTTCCAGCCCCCTTGTTGTATGTTGTATTTTTCCACTCCTTATATGTTCTGTCACATGTGCTCCCTGTCTCCACCCACCTAATGTGTTACCCCAGCAACTGATATGTTCCCTGCCTCTTTCTTGTCATTAACTCCTGTATTTATACCCCTGATTTCCCAGTGTTCCCCACTCATCATCGTGTGTGTTTCGTGCCACCTTAGTAAGCGTCTTCCCGTGTCTTTTCGTGTTCTTTGTGTATTTTGGACTTACTGTTTAGGACCCACGCTCTCCCTGGATTACACTCTCGCCTTTGCCTCCTCTGATCCTGATTGCCGTTGTTTGACTCCGCCTGTATTTGACTACGAACTGTAAATAAAGCTTGCATTTGATTCTGCACGTCTTCCCGTCTCTGAACCGTGACATAATGATGAGCCAACCAGGAATCAGCAGCTTTTCACGCCAGTTCACGGTAGGCCCCGTGTTTATACTCGGCATCTCTGCATTTCCCCATGCCTCCACAGCGGCAGCACCACAGAGGCTATCCTCAAATGCCCGGCTCTCATTTCACCATTCGGCGAGCGCCGTTCTCGTGCAAAATGGCGGCCGATCGCGAGATGCCGCGCAAGATGGCGGCCGATCGCAGGACACAGCGCAAAATGGCCGCCGCTCGTGGATCCAAGCACAAGAGAGCCACGGTACCTGATCCAGATCCACTGCCTGTCTTATGGGACGACCTACCCATCCTGCTTCCTCCAGACCCCGTTCTGCCAAGCCCCGTGTTACAGTATGGCAAGCTATTTAAGCCCTGTAAAGCTCAGTTGGTTCTGGGTTTTCAGCCTATGAGACTGTCGCATGCCTTGTCAGTCGCAGTTACACAGCCAGGAGTGCTGTGCCGAGCCCAGTCGGTTCAGGTTTCTCAGCTCGAGGAGCTGTCACCCGCCCGAACTACCCCCGAAACACTAGCAATGGGCCCTGACGTCATCACGCAGCGAAAGGGGCTGTGTGATGTGCAGTTCGGCCCGGCTACGCAACCAGGCACCGATCGAGAGTTAGGGGGGCTGTCAGCCACTCGGGGTGGTCCCCCGAGATGCCCATAGAGGGCGCCAGAGCCATCACACAACAAGAGGGGCTGAGTGATGTGCAACCCGTCACCGACCGACAGCTAGGGGAGCTGCCTGTCTCGCTTGTGCCTTCCAAAACGCCCACAGAGGGCGCTGTGTCCATCACTCAGCGCGAGGGGCTGAGTGATGCTCAGCCAGTCACACAGCCTGACAAGCTGTCGAAGGCCCTCACGATTCCTGTCGCACGGTACGAGGGACCGTGTTCAGCCCAGTCGGTTCCAGTCACACAGCCTGATGAGCTGTCGAAGCCCTCACATTGTCTAGCCAGTTGTTAACGGGTCTCACTCCCGTAACACAGTACGAGGGGCTGTGTCATATCCAGTCAGCCCTGGTTTCCCGGCCAGTCGAGCCAACTGAGGCCTGTGACCCCGATTTTGAATGGCCG
>JAUMHR010000076.1:217695-233771 GCA_032361145.1 Enteromius fasciolatus
TACAGATTAAGTAAAAAGGGTGCTGATGTGAAGGAGTGAGCTGATCTGAAAACTGCTTCATCTCCACTGTCAACCCAAAAACTCAAATCAGAAGTATAGTGTGACAATATATCAGTGCAGATGGAACTGAAAAAGCAACACAGAGAACAGCAGAAAGAAAGAAAGAAAGAAAGAAAGAAAGAGGGAGAGAGATCAAGAGAGACGGCCATTAATATGCTAATGGCCTGAGTGAATACACAACAGCTCAACTGACCAGACTAATCACTGCTGGACACACACTGAGGTTAATCCCGCACACATACACACACTCTCACGCACACACACAACACACACACACACAAACACACTAATCCTCAGTCACACATTATGCACACTCACACATTTGCATGGACACAGAGCTTGGTCACTCAGATCACACACACACACACACTATAACAGTAAATGTTTTACAAACTGTTTTCTACAAGTAAACTGTGTATTTATTGTGATATATTGCGCACAAAATTAACTAAAGTTTACAATTGCATTTTTTTTATGTTATTTCTGATGGTATTTTATGTCTTTTTTAAAGTATATTTGTTATTTCAACTTGATTTGTTTGATTATTTGTGAAAATAAATAGGCAACAATAGCATAGCAAAAAAAAGCAATAAAATCAGTTTTGCTCAGACAGTCCAGCCCCGGGAATAGAACATGACATACTGTTGTGTAATTATAGCGAACAATGAACAAAACATAAGAATGTGTTACTGTAACTCTTCACATCTGTTTAAACTAATGATCACCAACCAAACACAGCTTTACTCATTCGCTTTGGTGCATTTCTCAAAAGAATTTGTACAAACAGCCCCACACAAATAGATTTCCTGCATAAGCCTGTTACTCAAAATCTTCACAAAAGTATGAACGTGTCACTGCCACCAGAATGAAAAGTCTTTATGTCATAGTTCGCAAACAAGATAGTTAAAATGCTTAGTCATGTTGTAAGTAACACTGCAAATCATTAGTATTACCCAACCTGATCTCACGGCAATTGGTACATATTTTACGACATTATCAGATGTAAAGACTTTGGAGGACATTTACTGTACTGATATGCAGTAGGCTGCACTGTATGCCATAGGCCCTATCCATTTCAAAAGTATAAATTTACATTACAGTATGTGAGACACAGTTACACATTTTCACTATGTAATACTGCTGTATTCACAGCCACAAATGCTTAACCAAATGTTTTGAATAACTGTGTTCATGTGATATATCCAAAAATATTACATTACGGCAAATGTTTGCTTTTGAGCTGTGCCTTTGGTATTGAATGTAATACTTCATTTTGAGACGTGAGGCAATTTGCATTTTGTGTGTGCAATTGTTAGATTTGTGTGTAAAGTGTAAAAGTTTAGAAAATGTTTGTAAGCTGTTGAAAAAAACCCCGAAATAAATATAACATGTGCGCGCAATTGTGCGCTTGGCCACCCGGAGGCGTCGGGCAGGAAGTGAAGGGTGACTCCGCAGACAACAACATCCGGGTTGAGGATGTTTGTACGTTAGGATGTTGTGTCGCGTGTGCTTAAAAAGATGAGCAGTAAATGACAGGCTGATATCCGAGTGTGAGCGAAGCGCATTGTTCACTCCTCAGACCTTCATCAGCACGAACAGTGCCGAGTGTAACTCTTGAAGAGCCGTGCTAATGGCGTGGTAGTATTTTTAAGTACCATGTAAATAGCATACCACTGTAAACATTCAGTACTGTAGTACTACGCGGACAAAAACATTAATAATATGCTTGTAACGTTAATAATATTAGTTGGTTGTTTTATTCAACTTTTAGACCTGGTTTTGCTGGAGAGAATCATTCTGTAAATTAGCAAAGGCTGTTTCAAGAACTCATGTTTAGGATTTTATGTTGTACAGTTTCGTGTCTGATGTGTGTGTGTATGTGTTCTGCTTCAGTTCTCAGTGAAGTCATGATGGCGAATCCAGTCAGTCTTCAGACCCTGAGCAAGACATGGGAGCTGAGTTTGTACGAACTCCACCGAACGCCACAGGTAACGTTACACACACTATAAGATATGTAACACACTCAGTTACTAAACAGCGAGTTTGTCAATTCTGAGGAAAAAAAGGCAGAAGTGATGGATATAAACTCATGACTATGAGCCGAGGGAAAAAAAGAAAATGACCAGTTGATTTTTCTCTTAACAATAGTGAAATATCATCTCGGAATTGTGACAATAAAGCCATAATTACGACAAATAAAGTCGAATTGACCTTTTTTGTCCTTTTATTCTGTTGCTTCTATATACTGCTACTTTAAAACAGTCATTTTCTGCCTCCAGACATGCTCCTCCCACAAAAGATGACTGGTGTATTAGAGATGTGTAGATGTGTGTTTTGTACACTCTTGTTCCAGGAGGCCATCATGGACAGCACGGAGATTGCCGTGTCTCCCAGAAGCCTCCACAGTGAGCTGATGTGCCCCATCTGCCTGGACATGCTGAGGAACACCATGACCACCAAAGAGTGTCTGCACCGCTTCTGCTCGGAGTGCATCGTCACCGCGCTGCGCTCTGGGTGAGGCTCCAGAGCCAGGGTTTAAGTCCGGGCATCTAAAGACCGCCCTCTCTTAGCTCTTCTGTCTTTCTACAGGAATAAAGAGTGCCCCACCTGCAGGAAGAAGCTGGTGTCCAAGCGCTCTTTGCGTGCCGACCCTAACTTCGATGCCCTGATCTCTAAGATGTACCCGAGCCGTGATGAGTATGAAGCACATCAGGACAAGGTCTTAGAGCAGCTGAGCCGCCTGCACAACAAAGAGGCCCTGAGCAGCAGCATCGAGCAGGGTCTGCGCATGCAGGCCAAACACAGGTCCAGCCACCCCTTCTTAGTGCTTCTGTCTTGTTTTCCTAGCATCAATATCTACGAGTTCTTCAAGCAGGATACTTTTTTGTCTTGTTTTATGAAAAAAGCTAGCCAAATTTTGTTAGTCTTATTTAACCATTGGCTGATATTTTACTTGTATTAGCCTTTTCAGAAAACAAGTTGAAATATCTTAAGTAAATTTACTTGTCAAGTAAGTGTATCCTAGCTCAAGAATTTTTAGATATTTATACTAGAAAACAAAAACTAAGGATGAAAAGCATTTTTCGCAGTGAATTCATTGTCTTTAAGATACACTTATGATGGTCTGGGTTTATCGCATACATACACTAGTGCATTCAAGTGCTGTATAACAAAATACATTTGTTTTAAAAACAGACATAGTACGGTATGTTGCAAAATGAATTTTAGTTCATTTTCATGGTGTCCCAAAATAGCACAGTTGAGTAAACTCAGATGATATTAAGTTTATCTTAAAAAGTACTAAAGAATTATTTTTAGTTTATTAAATATAAAAAAGTGCACAAAAATAGAGCAATTTAACATTTATAGGAGTGTAGTTTTTTTTTTTTTTACCTGGGTTGCTCTTCTTTCTGCACCTTTCTGTACAATAACAGGTTGGGGTTTTTTTTAACACCATGCTTTCTTTAAACATTTTTCAATACTTGGGTCACATCTGTCTCTGAGGGCCGAACTGTGGATCATTGCTTTGGCAAAAAATACACGATAATTGACAGTATCTGTCAAATTACATTAATTCTATTATCATTTCGACACAAACGCTGCCAAAACTGTGCTATGCAAGTTGATTTGCACATGCTTGCATATTGCTTTCAAAACTGTTAACTTGAGTTCAAAACCTAGTACAGTACCAAAATTAATAAGACAGAAATGTGCAAAATGTCTACAGTGATTTATATATATATATATATATATATATATATAAAAAGTAAAAAAACAAATGCTATCAAATCAGTTCCATGTAGCTGAACAGCTTCACTTTGTACATGTGTACAACAATGGGAGAACCTAGGAATATTTTTGTACTGGAATGAAAATATGAAGCATATACCACAGTGAACAGCAGAGTGGCATTCTTGTTTTGTGAAGACATTTTGCAGTAGACAACATTAAAGAAAGCTCCTTTTAATGTTTTTTTAGGTTGCTGTGAGCAATAAAGTGTGTATGTTTTCTAGTGTTATGAAAGCATGACATTATTTGAGGCATTAATGAAGTGTTTGATTGTGAAATGAACAAGCTGTGAGACCGTTAGGACAACTGACAGAAGAGCTGAAGAAGTGACTTGAGTACTGAGAAATGTTTAAGGGACTAAGACATGCGAGTAAGCTCAGTGAAGCAAGTAAGAGAGCTGTTGTCAATGAGTGCAGTGCTTCTAAAGTGCTTTCTGTGTGTGTCCCAGGGCTCAGCGGGTGCGTAAGCTGCATGCAGAGAGCGAGAATGCCACACTCAGCGGTGGTGAGGATGAGGTCTCGCAGGACTCGGGCCCTCCACTCAACACCAGCAGTGCCGTGGAGCCCGGCCCCAGCCGTGCAAGGAGAGCGTCTGATGACTCCGGAGCCGAGGCCCCTGCACCGCAGCGCTCTGAGATCGAGCTCATTTTTTGCCCACACCCCCTGCTGGTCAGCCGCCAGCAGTACAGCCAGACACGGTACATCAGCTCTCACACACACCAGGGCTTACGGGGCTGCTTGACAGCTAGTGGTCTCAGCTGGGCTGTGTTTATGGAGTGCAGTGTAACATTTCTTCATGCTTCAACTTCTAACATTTTATTATTCTACACCACTGTCTCTCTTGTCATTTGACCAGCCAGTAGACTTCCTGCTACTATGATATAATTTCCTCCTAAGTACAGCACTTGTTAGATATCGCTGTGTATTGTGATTTGTTAACTGCATATTGCATGTGGTCTGGAAATGTCATGATCCTCACCAATATGGGCAATCATTATAAATCATTATCATAAAAAATGTATATATATTTATAACACTATACTTTGTGTTATATCACTTTTGCATCAAATTCCAGAAATAGTTAAGGCTAACACAAGGGGGTTTCTAATGCAGCATCTATGGGAAAAAAGGTAAATGTGACATTTTCTGCCCTAATCGATCTCTCTCAATTTTTCCATTTGTTTTTCATTTGCTATCTGAGCAAAAAGGAAATGCAAAAAAATTGTAGTTACAATGAGGTAATTTCCAAATTCTGGTGGTTGGAAGCAGAGCTATTAAGGCCTTGAGCTATTTTGTTTGTTGTTTGGCAATCTGTTGGAAGTTGTGTTAGCAACACTTCCAAGTTCCAAGTAAAAAATAAAAGACATTAGAGACCATACTGATGTATTGTTTTCAAGCTATATCAAGTTATAAGCTTTCTTTACTTGGTCTTAAAAAGGCCTCAAGTCTGACAAACCCTGCATTAGCAAACTGTGTGTCTGAGACTGATTCTTTTCTTATAAAGACAAATAATTATAGGATAATTTGACAGCGTATAGTGATGCTGAAATACAAAGTCCTGGCATGCACCTCTAGATGGGACAGTATGATTTATCTAACCTGGTATGACCTAATGGTGACATCATCACATGGCGCAGCTGATTGGTTCTTTCCTGTATTGGTAACAATTCAAAAACTTGTAGTAGTTTCGCAGGGCAGTTCAGAAACCCCCATCCTTCCCCAGTTTACCTGTATAGATCTGCTACGAGGAGGAGAGCAGGGTTTTTCAAATCTTACCCTGGAGGTCCGATGCACTGCAGAGTTTAACTCCAACCCTGATAAAACTCACCAACCTGAGATTTTCTAATGATCCTTAAAACACTGATTAAGTTTAGAGTTAGAGCCAAACTCTGCAGTGCAGTGTAAGATTTGAGATACCCTGCTATAGAGGGTTATAGCATGTATGTAATATTTGCAGCAGCAGTATTATTTACGTGCTCACAGCAGCATGTTGTGGATGTATTTGCAGCAGTGTTTAACACGCCTCAGTCGCTCCTCAAGCTGTACGGATGGGAATGTAATCTTTTTGCCTTCTGCTCACAGATATGTCAAAACCACAGCCAAGGCCACGGTGGACCACCTGTCGAAGTACCTGGCCCTGCGTGTGGCACTGGAGGAGGGCTCGAGCAGTGCACCGGAGGGAGCTCTGCGACACGTCAGCGAGAAGCAGTTCACCATTTACATTAGTACAACAGCGGGACAGTTCACTGTAAGTCCGCCCCCCATAGTCATAGCAGTTTCGCTGCCTTGTCCTGTCTTCATGCTCCTCTGTCTTTCAGACCCTCAACGGCTCACTGACACTGGAGCTGGTCAATCAGAAGTTCTGGAAGCTCTGCAAGCCTCTGGAGCTCTTCTACGCTCCCACAGACCAGAACCAGACGCCTCCCCTGCCACAGATGGACAACGGGAGCCCAGGACAGTCAACACTGACCTAAAGGACTTGTTTTGTGCGGTTCTATTGAGGTCACACAACGAGCCACTCCTGCAGTGAAGCCCAGCCCGACTTAAAGAGACAGGATGAATTATTAATTACTCACCCTTATGCCATTCCAAACCTTTAAGATCTTCTTTCATCTTTAGAACACAAATTAAGATATTTTTGACTGATTCCGAGATCATTCTGACCTGACGTAGACTGCAATGCAACTGAAATGTATCCAGACCCAAAACATAGCAAGTATTAGTTAAACGTGCATGTGACATTTAAAATTCAAATATAAGAATACAATTCTTCTCCCCGAGTTACTGCGTCCGTCGTTTTGGGGAGTATCACGTTTTTGTCTAAACGTAAACCGTGCCGCTTACATTCTGGGGTATTCTCCAAAATGGTGGAAGTAAATTGTTCAGTAAATTGTTATTTTTGTTTACTTTGTGCACAAAAAGATTTCTCGTAGCATTGTAAAAATTGAAGTGAACACTTGATGTCACATGGACTGTTTTAACGGTGACCTTGCTACTTTTCTGAGTAGAAACATTACAGTTGTGTTGCTGTCTATGGAGGGTCAGAGAACTCTTGAATTTTATCAGAAAATATATTTAGTTGTGAAGATGGAATGAAAATCTTATAGGGTTAGAACGACGTGAGAGTGAGTAACTACTGACACGACTTTCATTAGTAGGTGCAGCTTTGTGTCAAATAAAGGTCAGTCCAGGTTCCCACGCTTGAGAGCACAAGACTGCGCAGGATCAGAATAATGCCTCCACACACTCTCAATTATGCATAATTTTCATAATCATTGAAACTTTCCAGTCCACATTAAATTCATTGGGTATTATAATTTGGTTAATGAACATATAATTTGGTACATAAGCAAAGTTAATGCATTGCACATTTCGTTAGTGCAGATATTTTGTTCAAATAATTGCAATGGCTTTTTAGAAATGTTAAATAACACCACTGTTCAGTTGCCTTGTCTGTCACACGTGGACTACTGAGCATTCTCCACTGAAGTGTTGAAAATTTAAATGTGTAAATAAACCTGTATGTTGTAAATGTGTCCCGTCAGGTAAGAGATGGTCCGTATGGACTGCAACTGTGGGTTTTGGGACAGGTCCTCTTGCAGCTGTTATAATGTCAGTTTATACTAGTCAAATACCACGTGTACAGATTCAACTCTGGCAAGTTTGTATGGACGCATCTACAGATTCTCAGCATCAACCATAATTTTGTTTTTTTGTTTGTTTGTAAATTTCATTTATTGGTTCAGTGATTATATGCTTGTTTTCACCATCACTTCTTTTCTCTGGACTCTTGGGCTGACAAAAGATAAGCTGCTGCCAGTTAACCATCCACTACTGTTAAGTGGAAGTGACTGCAATAATGAGACACAATTTTTACTTTAATCTATTGACAACCCAAATATTAAGGTTGTAAAACTGTTGTAAAGGTTTTTCCCGGGCTACCTCTGGTTAGAAATGATAGAAACAGTTAATGGACACCATAATGTAAAGGTGTTTTTTTTAAGTGGTCACACTCGTAAACCTGAATTTAATGGATGCTTGTTTTCAGCACAAAAGAAAAAAAAAATAGGGAGCTGCAACTTTTTACAGTTCTAACAATAAAGTCCCAATTATAATCACTATTATTTTTACTACTGTTTTTTTATATATATATATATATATCTACAAAAACAGTTGTGAGGGAGGGGTCAAAATTACCTATTTGTTTTAATCCAGTCATGAAAACAAGCTGCCACAGCATTGAAATCAGAGCAACAGAAATGACCCCAAATTCAGAGGAATAACCGCACATACTGGGTAAAAATGGTCACTCTCATTGTTAGTTTCCCAAATAGTGTTTGTACATCTTCACCCATGCCTTGAAAAACTGCCTTACTGCATCTTTTTCATTAATAAAGATGAACACATTTATACTGGACTGGAGTTTTGAAAATCAGGCTTTTGACTGATGATGCTCTTAACCCTCTGGTGTTATTGGTTAATTTACAACAGAAAAACTAAATTGGAAATTTAAAATCACCAGAATTATTCTGGTTCCTAGAGCCACCCCAACACTCCATGTTTTCCACATCTCAAACACACCTGATTCAGCTCAATAGTAGAGACTCCAAGAGCTGAAATGGGAGTGTCAAAGGGGAGATGCAAAATGTGCCGTGTTGGGGGGCTTCCAGGAATGTGGTTGGTCTACACCATTGCATTATAGACTATTTCCCCCTAAGGATCATCTGAGGCTCCTCATTTTATCGAGAAGCAACAGATCTCAGCTATCCTGATAACCCAGACTTTATTAAAATCTCTCCAGAGATCCAGAGAGGATCAGTACAAATGGGGAGCAAGACACAGATTTGACTAAACAGTTGCGTTTTATTGAAGGTTTACTTCTTCTTGGACACTCCCACAGTACGTCCACGACGTCCGGTGGTCTTGGTGTGCTGACCGCGCACACGCAGACTGAGGAGAAAAGAGACCAGAGTCAAACACCAAAGACTGAAGCTATCAGAGATCATCACCACAACAGGAGCTCATTTTCTGCTCACTCGAGCTGGAAACTCACCCCCAGAAGTGACGCAGGCCGCGGTGAGCTCTGATCTTCTTCAGACGCTCCAGATCTTCTCTCAGTTTGTTGTCCAGACCGTTAGCAAGGACCTACGGAAAACCACATCAACAATCATCTCCTGCACACAGAACCTTCAAAGCCAACCCCGCAAATGCTGCGTACTCGTATTTATGAAAAATAAACTTGACATAAATATGAGCGTAGATGTACAAATTTTATCTGGAGTATTAAAAATTAATGAATTTAAACTCGTCACTGCAATATACACATTTACATTAAATATTACACTCAGTAAATGGAGAAACACTGAAGTTACATAAAGTCATTATGCACAAGTTGAAGCAAGATTACTGGTTAGACAGTAATCTTGATTAGACAGCCTATTTGCAGTAGATGCACAGTAGCCCATCTTAAATTTAAACTGCAGATCTTTTATGAGAACATATTTCAGTGTGTGATAATGTTAATCACACATCATCAACAGTGATTATTGATGCACCCTGCTGGATTCGGTGGAACAGTCCATTCTCTGGCTTGAATAGGTCTAATGATATAGCTTGTTGCATTGCCACAACATTTATAAAAAAAAAAAAAAATGAAACACTGAAGGCTAGTCTACAACTTCAAGAAAACTAAGATTTCCATGTTTGGCAGCGAGGCACAGAGTCAGACATGTATATTCTCACTGCAATATAGGCTTTTCGGTTTCCACTAAAAATAGTTTAGGGATTCACATTTTCAGCAAAACCGCATAAACTTAATTTAAATGGTTTAAAATGATTGAAATATTTAGCCAGAGGAAAATAATGAGGTCAGCTTTTAGAATTTAGTGAACTAAAAAGTTGTGTTATGGATATTAATATTTTTGTTCCAAAACATACGAGATTTACACAAAATTGAATGCGGCACAAATGGCATTTACTCTGCATAACATAACGTTTTAAATTGGCAGTGTTAAACATGTCGTGTGCATGGGAATGAGATTATGCACAGTAAAACCATGTGTTCTGTACGCATGCATGATCTTCCCCTGACCGGGATTTATAAAGATATATTATCACAGGTTCTGGAATATGCATGCTTTTATAAATCTGAAAGCTTATGCATATGCAAATTCTAGCTTGTGTTTATACATACATTTTCAGGTGGAAATCTTCAGATTTATAAATGAAAAAATATTTGCAGAAATTAAACTAGACGAAAAACAAAACTAACGTTGAAAAATTGTTAAAGATTTCTTCTTGAGATCATACAGCCTCCCAAACCTTTGCCCAGAATATGATCTGCACAACTCTGGCACTAACGCAATGTAGTGCTAACACTGCACAGAGAAACAGCTTAAGACCAAACTTCAGTTTGTGCTTACCTGACTGTATTTGCCATCTTTAATGTCCTTCTGTCTGTTCAGAAACCAGTCAGGGATTTTGTACTGGCGGGGATTCTGCATAATGGTCACCACCCTCTCCACCTGTCAACCAATCAAAGCTTAAATAAACATCACTGTGAACACCCCATAAAGACTCACAAAATCATAAACTTAATCACGGTCTATTTTATTTTTCACAAACTTCAAAATAACTGATATGGTCTTATTTGTCTTAAGCAAAATGTCAATGATGTTAATGGCAACACTGCTGAAAATGTTCCCAGTGCATTATCAGCTATATTGTTAACAGGTGAGTGAATGTGTGTCTCCGCTGAGGATGAAGAGTAAAGAATAAGCGCACCTCATCCTCAGTGAGTTCTCCAGCCCGCTTGTTCAGATCAATGTCTGCTTTCCTCAGCACCACATGAGCATACCGCCGACCCACTCCCTGGAGAGCACAGAGAGAGCGTTCAGAACACACACAAACCGCGGAGTACACACAGAGAGTTCAAAACACAATTACACACTCATGCTTGTTTTGCTCTTAATAAGGACATTGCATTGACTTCCATTGATCTATCTGTTTAATTATATTTTAAATCCCTATATTTTTTATAAAACTTACCCATCACAGAAATATCTGCAGAACACTAAAGCATCAAAACTTTATAAGCCCAAGTGAAAACCAGTCAACTCTCACTACTGATCGAGCTCTTCACTGTGCAAGAATAGTTAGTACTCATAAATATAGTTAGACCAATACACACCTTCTCGCTCTCACACACACACACTTTACAGCACTCACTTTGATGGCGGTGATGGCAAACGCGATTTTGCGTCTTCCGTCAATGTTCGTGTTAAGAACACGCAGGATGTGCTGGAACTTCTCTGGAATGACGAGCGACTGAGAACACACAGAACACGGGTTAAACGTGCACAACGTTACTGTAACACACTAACAGAGGCTAGCGGGTTAGCAAGTTGCGGACTATAACTACACACTAACCATAGTTTTGCGCTTTGTGGCCCAAACTAAACACAAACAACATGTTCACTTTTGTTACGTTTTTACTTGTAAAAATACTCTGGTGCGTTTTGAATCTTAACCCGGCGGGGACTGAGCACGGGCTTTCTGTCAACTCGTTAACTTAAGCTTTATTCTGTAAACCAATCATTTACACTCAAATGTATTCTATATCTCCTAAAATCATAAGATGTTAAATCAGTGCTGTCATACACGCACAAATAAGTGCGATGTTGCGAGATTTCCCTACAATCTTCAGGATTTCATTTCGTGCCTACCATCTTGTTCGCTGGTTCCGCGCAAAGAGGAAGTGATCATAATCTCGCGGTGATTTCAATACTGGACGCGTGAACTCGACAGGAACAAGTTCCGTCACGATGCAAACGTCCGGTGGGACCCAAACAATATTAGAACCGATTTTTTTTTATCCTAAAGCGCAGGTGATGCTTTTTAGTAGACGTAGTACATACTCCAGATTTTCTATTCTTTTAAAATTATATTTCGTGTGATTTTACAGCGTGGCACGCATTTTCGCGGGACTGTCATCTTGAAGGGACGTGTAGTTTATGTGAACTACAGACACCATGGCGGAGATGCCGATCACCGCGGCGGAGCTCTCAAAGCCAGTGGCTGATTCTGCTGCTGCCGAAGCTATGGAGGTGAGGTAGATTTTCTTTATGGTTTATCTGCTTCACTGATCGCCTTCACAGCTGTTTACTACCGCTAGCGCTCTCACAGCTAGAGGAAAGAGATGTGACGTGTATCTGCCGGGGCTCTATTACTATTATAATAAGTGCCATGAAGTCTGTTTACTGATTGACTGTTGTTGTCGTCCTGTGCAGCTCGTTATTTTAGTATTCGATATTCTTAAGATATCATGCTATCGGATGTCATATTGGTAAGATCACGTGACAGTGCAGTGATGTGTCACACACACACAGAAACTACCAGTCCCACAAATCGAATATCAGACAGCATTGAGACAATACGGCACAAAATAACAGAATAAAGCGGGACAGTGCACTGATCTGCTATTTGCTTTAGCGTTAGTTGATTATTGTTAGATTTTAACGTTACTCACAAACGTGTGACATTTTTGTTCTCATTATTTAAATATGACTAAAAATGCCAATCATTTTAAAATATGCCAACAAAACTCTAGTGTCAGCGTCCGTGTCAACTCAAACTAGAGATCCTCGGTTTGATTTTTTTTATTATTAGTTATTTATTTATTTATTTTTAAGAAAAGACAAACACAGTGATAAAACATATTAAATGTGACAGATAAATATTTACAGGGTAATCCATGTTTTGTAGAGGAGGGTCAAAATGGCAATTTGATATAGATTCAATAGATGGCAGCATATACCTTATTACACTGATCATAACCGACTATGAAAAGAAGGAATTTGTCTCCACTTTTCTCGAAAATTGCAGAAATTAAGTATTTGTATTATATGCATTAAAATATTTTTGTCATTTCTCCTGCCTTTACATGAAATACTTATTTTTTTATACATGTATTGACAGTTGTATTGAAAGATTTACACAGTTTTTAGTTTTCACATCATGATTGCGTTCTTTCAAAGCATGCAAGCAGCTCTGTTCTTTTAATGAGGTCATTTACTGCAGTGCCACTGAGCATGTGTGGATTAGTTTGTTTAGGCTAGTGTTGAAAAGATGGCCTGCTCTGAGCTGACTCTCTCTCTCTCTCTCTCTGATGTGTCTGTAGAAGTCTGAGTTTGAGGCAGTTCCTGCTCTTAATCTGGGGGATCTGGACATCACCACAGATGAGTTCATCCTGGATGAAGTGGATAGTAAGTTCTGCATTGCTTCTCATCGGCTGTGAAAGTGAAGCTTATTTCCATAACCCACTAATCACATGTCCATGCCTCTTTCAGTTCACATTCAAGCGAATCTGGAGGATGATCTGGTGAAGGAGGCACTCAGGACGGTGAGTTGGACACGGATCTGCTAAAGTGTGAGTGTGAGGGAGGATGATGATGATTATGAAGGTGTGTGTTTGTGTGGATCAGGGTGTGGATTTGCGGCAGTACTCTAAACAGGTGGAGACGGAGCTGCAGCGCATCGAACAAGCCTCAATAAAGGACTGTATCCATACCTCACTGCATTTATGACAAAATCACGACAAAACATGTCAGCTCATCAAACGAAAATAAACTAATAAACTTGACTACTTTAACTGTTCTGATCCTACATGTGATGTTTCTGTAAGTGAACATGATTATGGTTCTGTAATCATGTCTTATTATTTCATTAACTTGTGAGGGACGTTTATGGATAACCTTAACAGAAGTGCTGGTGCAGATATCAAAGAGAGTCAGAATATAGCCTCTTTGCACAACCAGATCACAGCCTGTGACTCCATCCTGGAGGTGAGTGCATTTTCGACTGCTGTCACACTCTTCCTTCACATTTCAATTATGCAAACTAACTCAGAAGAAAATTTTTAAATATATTATTGTTTATTAGTTGTATTTATATTTGTATTGTATTCATAGTTGAATGTATTTACACGTGACAAAAGGTATAAAGCATTTACTTTTGCTTAATAAATGATTTTGCACACTTAAGGACCCCGTTAAATTTTAATTTGATTTGTTTTTTTGTCAATTCTGATTTTCTTTCTAAGAACTATATTTGACAGCATATGCAAACAAAAAATCAGTACTTTACAGTTTTCCCCAGTCTGGACTAAGTTACAGATGTTACTCACTTGAACAGCTTTGACTGGAGAGAGGCAGAAATAACAATTAACTGAGAGTAATTTTCCACTTTGTTTATATTATATCTATTTTTTGTCCCTTACCTTATTATATGTGCCACCTTTCAGTTCAGAATAACAACAATCTGTAAAGATGTTACCATTCAAATGAAATCTGTATCAACAAACCTTTCCACTGCAGTGGTGCTATAAATGCATTTATACTGTGAAATGTCATATGCATGATACATTTTAAAAGATTAATGTCTTAAATGTTTTAAACATACAAACAGGAACTGTTCGGAGAATGAAATTTTACTTTTAGGCTGAAATCAAACCACCGGCAAAAGTCCATTGTAAACCATTTATTTATTTAACCGATTTGTTCGAGGGACTGAGTTTGTGAATAGCTCACTGAATCATTGACTCACCCGATTCATTCAAAACCATGGATTTATTCAGTAACAAAACACTGCTGTGTTGCTTGGAGACACAAAACAGTTCTGCTTTGTGCTGTCAGATCTTTGTCAGTCTATATTGTGTCTAAAATATGAGTCACTTAATTTGAACTTTTTGTTTAACCACTGTTGTATAAAATCACATTGCAGTGATATTCGGGAAAACAACTTAAATTATCTCTAATCTTAATATCATACAATTGAAATAAAATACTAAAAGTTATTTCAGTTAATTCCCAAGGAAACATTTAGAATTGTTATTTTGTTTAAACTTGATGTTCTAATACAACTCAAATTAAAATAAATAAATAAAAATAAAAACAAAAAGACAAAAACAACATTTAAGATGAAAGTTACTGTTTAATGGTCATCAGCAGCGTGAATCCTCAAAAGGTTTTTATTTTAATTTAAATTATTTAGATTTTTTTTTATAATGTATGCACATTTACAACACTATACTTTGTATCATATCACCTTTCTATCAAAAAAAAAAAAAAAAGCAAATGTGAGGGTGTTTCTAATGCAGAGCTTTATGTGAGGAACGGGGAACTGGACATCGTTCTCTTCTGACTGCCGTTATTCGTCTTGCACAGTTTGCCTTATTTATTTCTGTTTATTCCATGCTGTCTGTTTGCTAGCACTGATTGGACTGTTTGTGTGTTTCTCTGAAACGCTGTTTCTCCCCATGCAGCGCATGGAGGGCATGCTGAGCAGCTTCCAGAGCGACCTTTCGTCCATCAGCAGCGAGATCCAGACGCTGCAGCAGCAGTCGGTCAGCATGAACCTGCGTTTGAAAAACCGGCAGGCTGTGCGCAGTCAGCTCAGTCAGCTGGTGGATGAGCTGGTGGTGCCCAGCTCCATGATCTCGTAAGAGCCTCTCATCACAGGCAGCACTTCTCCTTCTGAGCAACGCAGTCAGGAACTCTCTCTCTCTTGCTCTGTGTGTTTCAGTGTGATTCTGGACAGTCCTGTGACTGAGCAGGAGTTCCTGGAGCAGCTCCACGAGCTCAACAGCAAGATCAACTACGCTAAAGAGCTCAGCTTCAGAGAAACCCTGGCCTGCTCTGACATACAGGACATCGTAGATCGCCTCAAAATTAAAGTGAGAGCTCATCACAGGTCAACTGGTGTGATGAACCCATCGTTCTGGAAGGAAGAGATGAATTAGGTTTTGATTCTGTTCACAGGCCGTTTCCAAAATCCGTGAGTTCATCCTGCAGAAGATCTACTCCTTCAGAAAGCCAATGACCAACTACCAGATCCCTCAGAACACACTACTCAAGTACAGGTACACGGGATTAGCATGCACAAAAAAAAAAAAAAAATTATATACACTTCCGCTCAAAAATTTGGGGTCAGTAACATATTTAATGGTTTTTAAATATGTTTCTTCTGCTCATCAAGGCTGCATTTATTAGATTAAAAAATCTGAAAAAACTGTAATATTGTGAAATATTATTTCAATTTGAAATAACTCGTTTCTGTGTGAATATATTTTAAAATGTAATTTATTCCTGTGATTCAAAGCATCATTACTCCAGTCTTCAGTGTCACATGATCCTTTCAGAAATCATTCTAATATGCTGATTTATTACTAGA
>JAUMHR010000076.1:261399-274982 GCA_032361145.1 Enteromius fasciolatus
TGCTGCGTTAAGAGTTTAGAAAACTTGTTAATTGTTTTGAAAAAATTGTCATGGCGATTGTAAAAAGCTGTAAATACCATTTCAAAGCATTTATTTAGCAAAAACGAATTCGTTTAACAATTTGAAACATTTTAATAAAGACTGTAACACTGTGAGACGGATAAATTATTCAAAATGCATTTTTACTGCTCTAGTTGTCTTCCCCTCCCAAGCGGCGATCTCGCGATTATCTTGCCCACCATCAATAACATGAACCGTAAAATACACTTGAATTATTAATAAAAACACAGGATATACAGTGAATGAAAGCATAAGATGTCCCACACAGCATCATTAAACAGATATGCTAGCGTAACCTTTGCTAGCAGACATTTCCGAAAATAAAGAAAAAATACCATAATAACAGAGGTATAAATATTAACAAAAGTACTTAAAGTAGACTGTAGATGATGTAACTTAACGAATTTGAGGCAGTTGTTGAACTTTGGTATAACCGACGAAAAACGGAGAAATATCAGACGCGTTTGTTTGTAACTAAGTTAACAATGTTTTATGTTTTTAAGTGGATGAATGTTTTAACATGTAATTACGTTGGTGACGTTCTAAGCTCATTTCGACATTCCCTCGACAAACCCGGGATGTGTGGGAGTGTTTTGACTCAGGTGCCTGCAGGGCTCCATCGCTTCCTCGGTTGGATGCGTAACAGGCGGCGCTTTGGGCGTGGATCTATAAATCTAGCGGATCACAGCAGACTGACGATAGTCTAACGGTCCTCTTCTACAGCACAGCTCACGTACATCGGGAAACATGAACAAAATCCTAATAGGAGTCTTTGCAGTTGCGCTTTATTTCGCAGTGGGTAAGACACAGTTTTTGTATTATTTCTCTGTGTCTAAACCTACTTAACCATATTTAATAAGTGAACGCTGTTTTAATTGCAACTGAAATAGTGGATTATTTGTAATTGTAGATTGTATGTTGTTTATTTCTTGTTGGCTCATTCGTGAAAAGGAAGCATACAAAAAAAGATGTCACTGGGGAGGTACCTTTTCAAAATGTACACTTTTGTTAAAATATGTACACTTTAAGTATCTTTAATGTATCAAAATGTACCCTTTGGGTACAAACATGTAGCTTTTGAAAAGTTAACACTCCAGTGAAAGATTTTGTACCTTTATTTCTGAGAGTGCACACGATACAGTCATTGTGGGGTCTAGGGATCTGTGAGTCATGAAAATATTTAATTTAGAAGCCTGTGGTTTATGAGTCATTCTCCTGTATTAAAGTGTTGCTTCTGGTGATTTGGGTGTACACCAAGTTTCTAAAAAAAGAATATTCTGGTTTTGCGGACTTTTTCTTCTTCAAAAGCAAACAGTAATGTAACCTGTTAGAATATTGTTTTTATTCATGGTACTGTCCACTTGGATGTGTTATTTTTGAGAGAGACACAGGTTAGCTTGAGGCAGAGAGACCCACCCAGTTCACAAAAGAACTTGGCAAAACTTTCCCACTGATGATGAACCGGTCCGTTTGGCTTTAGACCACAGCTCTGTAGTTTTCAAATCTTGGATTATGTTAAATAATGTAGCTTAAACTCACTTTGATTTAGTTTTTTGCTCCTGTTGTTAGTTGAAATGATAAATGAACATGAAAAAAACACACACAGAAGGTCTCAAATGAAATTTTCCCTCACTGGGAAATATTTCCATACATTAGGACTAAGTACACATCATCATTTGCACTTCATTAAAATAAACACCAAGGTTTTTTAGCACTAGTCATTTAGATATATTTGGTTAAGGATGGTATGGTAGATTAGAAGTGGAAGAAAATTATATTTACATTAAGTACCTTATGTGTAAAGACAATATGGGAACAAAACTTAGGTAAGGTTTTAAAGAAAATAAATATTTTTTGCCCACAGATATTCTTGTAAAACCAAATGCCACCTTAAAATACCAAGTGATGCATTATTTTCCTCTTAGTTGAAAATGGAACATGATGGACAAATTATTTGCAGCACCCTTGTGGGAAAATGTGTTCAAAATAGCATTTAATATAAAGCAAGTGTTCAAAACAGGGGGGCGCTGTTGGTTCAGTTATCAGATAAAAAATACAATCAAGTTACCCTTAAGAAAAAAAGTGTATCTACACTTCAAGCTATTTAGGCATGCACCAGTACAAACAAAATCATAAAAAGAGTTTGTATACTGTTTACATTGTCTAAATAACTATAATTTGACAAATTCATACTGCACCATTTTACAGCTCTGTTAGTATAGCTATTATGGAAAAAGGTCTTTTAATTCTAATAAGTCTAAACCAGGGCGGGCCAATCCTGTTCCTGGAGATCTATTTTTTGCAAAGTTCAGCATAAACCCTGTTCAAACACAACTTTACCAGCTAATTAAGTTCTCCAGGATCATTTGATCATTACAGACAGGTATGTCAGATCGTAGCTGGAGCCGAACTCAGGTAAACAGATCTCTAGGAACAGGACTGGGCACTCCTGGTCTTAACAATAACATAAAATCACCACAAAGCACAATAGCTTTCCCAATCCAGTCATTAAAGTTGAAAATGCGTTCCTATTTGTTAAATAGATTTCTCTACTAAATATATTCTCTAATAAAGAAGACATTACATAATGAACAAATTAACTATATTCTGTATAATTTATTTATGTAAGATATATTGTATATTTAATGAACCAGTCTCCTATATCTCACTGCTACGTAAAAATGCTAATAAATTTATCGTCTGATGCTTCCGATAACATTCAGCAGCCTGAGGCGGCATGCTCAGTCTGCATTCTGATCTTATCTAACGCTTTCACATGTCCCAGTATATATGTTATCACCTAACACACGCTTCTTTCTCTTTAAAGCTGATAATGTTATTTTCATATACATTATATGTGTTATATGTAAATTATCTGAATATTTGTAGCAATTCCCAACAATATTTTGTAAGGGTCAAAATGCTAGATTTTTCTTTTATGCCAAAAATCATTAGTATATTAAGTTAAGATCATGTTTTAATAAGATATTTAGTAAATTACCTACTGTATATATCAAAACGTCAGAACTTTAAAGGCGTTTTTGTCAATATTTAGATTTTTTTTTAAGTTTTTTTAAATAGTTGTATATTGTCCTTTTATTCATCTTTCAGGTGTTGGATAATTCTCAGTTTCTAAAAATTGGCATTTAAGTTTTGTGCTCCCTGAATGTACAACAGTTTACTCATCCAATTGTTATGCAAGATAATATTCATGATAATTCATGCTGAAGACAAACGGTTTTAGCTAGTAATTAGTGTTTTAGTAAAGAGCAATCTTCAGATTTTCCGATGAGAATTTTCCAGAAGGGCTCTGTATTCTCTAGCCGATTCTGTGAACTCTTACAAACCAACCAGGTAATGTGTTTAAACAAAACTGTGAGTCACTGTGGAAAACCTTTTGCCAACATATTTTTCATGGAAAACTTGGAATCTTGAAGAGACGACACAGCCGCTCAGCAACCGCTAGGTTGGTAACCCAAGGACTATTTGTTCTGAACAGTATCAGGCAGCTTTGTGTGTCAAAGTCTTTGTAACCTCCAACCACCCTGCAGCTGCTCCGAAGAAGATCAGATCTGGGGGACAGAACAGGTTCAGCAGGAATTGATGAAAGGCATTTTACAAAAAACAGGGTTGAACATCATAATTAACTGTCACAAAGTCAGGTTAGTGCTTGAAAAGATCTCGCAAAACCAAAAATAAACCTGAAGCACACCTGAATCTTCAGGCATCTTGGAGAATGAAAAATTATGTGTTTGTTTTATCAGTTAGTAACTCATTGTATAACAAATTGCTGGCTGAAAGAGTTTAATGGCTCAGACAATTAGCTTCTTCAGCTTTTCTGTCCTGCTGCCTTTACCACACTTAAATGGTTCGCTTTAACTGCTCCATGTTTGTGAAATGAGACTGGGATTCATGAGTATACTGGATGGAGCAGTTGCTTTAAACTTGAGTTTGTGTGTGTGGACAGGGTGTTAGTGTAACTGTAATAATAAAAAATAAAAAAAAAACCTGAAATTAAAAAGTCAGTTTACCAAAAAAGTGGTCAAAGATAAAAAAAAAAAAAAGATTACTAAATAGAGGTAAATAATATTTCCTCCATTTAGTAGTAAGTCTGTAATTGTTATTTAAAAAACACAAGAATCCCTGATGTAATGAAATGCGAAGGGTGGAGAGGAGTATTTCACTGCTGTAATCCTCCATCCATAAAAGGCTTTAACTTCCACCTAGGGTGTGACCAAAACCAGTTTGTGGAGATTTTGTTTTCTTTTGTAAGACTGTCAGATATATTCAGTTTCTGTGTGTGTGTGTGTGTGCCAAAAGTCACCAAATCGACATTAAAGTCTAGTTTGTATGTGTGTTTCTGTGCAGGTTTATGTCATACACTTGTATGAGGACACTTAACTTAATAAACACACTAAATTGATCTAAAATGGCGAGAGGTTTTCTGTGAGAGATTTAGGTGTAGGGGGATAGATTACTTGTATGTATTTTGGACTGAACTAATATCATAGATTAACTACATACACATGTGCAATTCTTAATTCCTCTGCTGTTGTGAATGTAGCAGATTTACAGAATAGAGTGTATTGTCCCAAAGAAACCAGACCAGTACAGCAAGGTTTTATAGTGGTTTATCTTCTTGTTACGTGAATAATTCAGATGCTTCACATGACTGACACACTCAGCAGAATCTAGAGCACACACAGAGAGCAGAAAGAGTGTTGAGAAATGTTGAAAATGTTAATTATGTTCCTTATTTGATGAGTTTAAGAAGCATGAGAAACCCGCTATTCAATAACTGTGTATTAATTTTGATACTGCTGAAACCTCTATTGTTGTTCTAAGTGCCACTAAGACTGAAATACATTTCTCAATGAGTACCACACTACTGACACTTTAAATTTCCCATGCATCTTTTGTCTCTCAGGACAGGCGCTGCAGTGTTATGAGTGTAAAGTGGGTTTCTGGAATTTTTGCATCACAAGCAAAAAGACATGTGATACTGGTGAGCAATGCTACAGCGGAGTGGGGAAAGCTGGTGAGTTTATGCTCTTCAAAAGCTTTTGAACATCTTTTTTTTATTGGATTTTAAAGCTAATTCTCTTTTACTTACATCTCTGTTTCAGCTGGATTTGTTGATATTAAGAAAAAAGGATGTCTTGAAGTGTCCAAATGCAACAAAACTGAACAGGTCAGCTTCCCAACCAACTCGACCAATTTATACGAGATGAAGAAGACGTGCTGCTCCACTGACCTGTGTAACTCAGCTCCAGGACACTTTGACATATCTGCCCTCAGCATGGCCTTCACTACCATCAGCTCTGTCTTCATGGTCAAATTTCTCTTCTGAGGAGGATTATTTTAGCCCTCACACAAACAAACCCACCCACAATACATATACACACAACATCACAAATCATGCATACTAAACCACATTAATTTGTTACAAAAGAATTTATGGAATGATTACTCAAAAGTAGATTGCCAAATAGTCATTTTAACGTACCATCGAATTAATTTTATATCTGCAGTGAAAACAATTTTTGCTATAAACAAGCAATTCACCCAACTAACATTCAAACCAGCAATGCACAGTTAGGTTGTTTACAAACACACACACACACACACACACACATTTACATTTCTTTAGGGGCACTTTGAAAAATGATTGTGTTATTGATAATAATAATAACCTAAATACATCTTTTTTTTCATAGTTTTTTCATTCTTTTTTCTCCTAATATATGCATTTCACTTATAACACATGGTTTGCTAATGAGACTGGAGGGTTTGGCTGTCAAAACATAAATGCATGATTGACACTTATTAAATAACTTAGTTTAAATGTTAGGGGTTTTAATCTATGGTATTGTACATACCTATTCATTTACACAGGATTTTCAAACATAAGGTTTAACTAAGCCATTTTTGTAAAATTTGTAAAGCTGCCAACGTGGTGTTTTATATTTTCTTAATTTGTTTGGTAAAGATGACGTTCTTTATTAAAGTAAATATGAGTAAAAGGCAAGTATGAATGTTTTTCTGGAGGTCAGTAGCGTCCACTGAGGTCAGCTTTGACAAATTACCTGTTTTAGTTGCCATCATAATTTGTGTCAATTTGCAAACATAAGAGCAATAAAATTGGAATAAAACTGTTTAACTCTTGTGGTTTATTATTGATGTCTGTGTCCTTCTTGAGTTTCACAGTGACCAGACCAGAGTCCTGCAAGTTTTGCACAGCAAAGTTATTAATATATTCAGTTTGAATATATTAATAAACTAGCGAATGTGATAACTTGCTTTATAAGAATTAATACAAAGCAGCATTCATCAGCCATTAGTTATTTTTTACATCATTATTGTTAGCCGCATGACACATACATGAAGCACAATTTAGCCCACAACATCCTTGTCCATTCTGAAAAAAACATTTTACACAGTCCACTTAAACGGCAACATTTTGTTGCTTGCGCTACAGAAATTCACGTCCAAACAAATAATTTTTTTTTTTGTTTGTTTTATTTAAGGCGCAAGATTGATAAATTCTATGATAAATAGCAATATTCTTTGGTTTGTTTACAGCTCTCCATGGGCTCCAGAATTACTTTTGTTTAGTTTTCCTAGATACAGGGAGTGACTCATTTACTCTGTTGCTCAACTTACCTCATACCTCATTACCTCACACAGTAACACAAGCTATAAAGGCCAATTTAGGCTTACCTGTTCATTTATAGAAAATAGTAAAACTGAGTTTTTGCTGCATGTATGAGATTGGGAATGAGCAACAAACTATAGAATACAAATGTGTATAACTATTAAAAAAACATCTAAAAAAGATCCCAATTTCAATTTAGATACCAATGCATGTAAGCATGCATGCATGCTTGTGTGTGTGTGTGCATGTATGAATTATTAGGTATCTCCCCAAACCTGATTGCTCTGTTCATTCTTCACATTCAAATGCTTTTCCACACCTGCACATATTCATTGTCTCCCCTCTGTCAAGAACCCCACCCTCTCTATCACAGCCATATATCAGGACAGATTCTGAGCAGGCATCTAGGGTGCTGCTATCTTCAGAAGAGCTTCTCTGCTGTTAGAGTTCAGTTTTGGTGGACACATCGTTGACATCATGATGATCAGAATTGTGCTAGGAGTCATTGCAGCGGTTGGATTCCTCACTCTAAGTAAGTCTACAAAAATAAAAATTAAAATAGGCCATTGTTATCCTCTCCCCTTAATTGAGGAAATAATTCACACATTATAGAAAGCATCTTCAGCTCTCCAAGTCTGCATTTTCTTGATTAAAATACAAAATCTGTAATGCTGAAACTATTGTTATTATTTAAAATAATAGCTTTTATATTTGTATATATTTTCAAATGTAATTTATTCCCCTGATTGCTAAGCTGCGTTTTCATTGGAATATAACACAATATGTATGGTGGCATTTGTTTGAGGACATTGTTGTATTGACAGCAATTATTTTTTCAGTGTTTAAGTTTATTTTTAAGTTAAGTCACTTCTATTTATATAGCGCTTTTTACAATACAGATTGTAGCAAAACATTGTCAAGCAGGAGAACAGAGTTAAGAGCAAAAGACAATCCGTTACATGAAATGAAAGAAGCATTGTTAAGATTCTTAAGGTAGATTGTTGCTGTAATGTAAAAATAATGGATATTGCTGAAGCACAAGAAAAAAAACATTGTTATAGAGGGTGAAAAATGTGTTTAGGTTATTGACATTGGACAAGCTTCTGACTCATGCTCTGCTGTTCTGTGCTGTTCTCTGCTGACATCCATTAAATTTCTTTACAATTTCTTTAAACTGTCTTTATCATTTCTAGAATTACTCAATCGAGAATGGCCAAGCCATTTTGGGAAGGCTGTGTCCAAAAGATTGCTCATTTAATTTCTTGATGTTGTTCCATGTTTCTTCAGGTGAAGCCCTGACATGTAATTCATGTCAAGTAGGCATTCTAGGAAAATGTTTCTTCAGCTCCCAAGTGTCCTGCGTTAACTCCGAGACCAACTGCTATACTGCTAAAGCAGGTCAGTCAACACACGCACACACAAACTTCATTTAGTGATATTTGCAATGGTTTTATATGAAGAAGATTATATTTGCTAAAGCCAAACCCCATGCCTAACCTTCACACAAACCTGTTGATGTTACTGCTGTAGATCAGTTAAAACATGATGTAGCCAATTTATTACACTTTCATATGGTTAGGGGCCATTTAAGATGCCTTCATAAGTCAGCTTCAGCATGCCCATACATAATAGTTGATATTTAATGGGGTGAGCATTTGCCTTTTACATTTCATTCCATATAAAATTTTGTTGGCATCTGCAAAACACTATTATTAGTAGAACAATAATATCTGACATTTGGCTTTGGCTCCTCTCTAATGCTCTTTGCAGAGTTCAATGTGACTGGGTTTCTGAGTCTGTCCTCCAGCGGTTGTACATCTGATTGCAACAACACTGCTGGAAGCATCCTAGGAGCAGGATACACAGTGACCAAAACCTGCTGCGCTGTAAATCTGTGCAATGGAGCGAGTTCTGCGCAGCTGTCAGTGGCTGGGGCTCTAAGCACCGCTCTGTTGGCCTTTGTCTGGAGCAGCTCCATGCTGTAGGAGTCTGTTCACTGTTACTTCCTGGACCGCAATCACTGAAGATAGCATCTCTAGAATGTATAGATCTCATAACTTTAATTGTTTACTTCACTTTATCTGTTGCATTGCAAATATGCAGTGATAAAGTTTTTTTTTTTTTCTTATATATATATATATATATATATATATATAAACATTTACATACAATTTAAAACATATTTAAAATGTAACTTTTGCTGATGTTATTTTTATATTAATGATATATTTGAGGTGGAACTAAATTAATTTCACAGCAGTGACTCTGGATTAGGTACTGTACTCACTTTGGATTATTTTTATCTTTTAGTTGTAATTTTTGTATGAACTATACTTTGACTTATCCACTGAATTGTCCCAACATGTATTCTAACACAATGTAACACTAACCTAAATTAAAATATAAACTGAAGAAAAATGTTATTTCAGATGTTTTTGTTAGTATTAACTGTTACCAATTATTGTAATGCGTTACCACTAAACAAACTTAACAGTCAGGTCCAGAATTTATTATATTTATAATATTATATTTTAATTTATTATTATATATTATATTATATTATATTATAATTTATAATATTATTAATTTTTAGCAAGGTACCTCCATTTTCAGGGGTTCAATAGTATTTATACAAAGAAGAGATACATTGACCAGGTATTGTCAATTCCCTCATTTCTTAAAGACAAATTAAGCAGTCAAAAGATCTAAAGTTGATATGAGATATCAAATTGGCATTTGATTTGAAGAAACAGCATAAATCTAAGAGAGATGAGAAAAAACCCTAGTTGTGTTCAGAACAATGGTTGGCTACATTCTTAAGAAGAAAGAAGCTTAACAACATTAAAATGCATGGAAGACAACAGAAGAAAATTAAAGTGGATGATCGCTGAATCTTTTCCCTGATAAAGAAAAAACACTTCATAACATCAACATAAAGTGCATTTTAGACTTTCCATTTACAGTAAGAAAGTTTGCAACATGTACACTAGCAGTCATTAGAGTATTAGTAGACTGTCTGCCTAGTATGTGTATGTAATATATAATGTGTCAATTTATTCTACTAAACTAAAACCTACCCTAACAGTCTACTCTGAGAGTTAGTAGATATGTACTTGCAAATTAATGAGAATTAGTTCACATAGTTAGTACAATGTCTAAAGCGGACTATCAAAACAAAGTGTAACCGAATTCTCTAGAAGAGGTAGGCACATCATTGTCAAAATCTAAAATCAAGAGACACCTTAATAAATGTAAATACAGAGGGTTGACAACAAGGTGCATAGCACTGGGAGCATTCAAGAACAGTAAAGCAAGAATAGACTTTGCCACAAAAAAAAAAAAGTTCATTTCCTGGAATAAGATTATTTGTACCAAACTGATGGGAAGAGAAAAAGTATGGTGAAATAAAGAAATAGCTCATGGATGAAAAAAAAAAGATTAAAATTTCATATTCATAAATTATGTTAATCATGACATGGCTATACTCTGAGAAATGTCTAAGACTGAGTTCGTTCATAATTGTAGTCCAAGTATCTCAGCTCTTCCAAACAGTACTTCTGGTGCTTGTACAGACTCTGGGTTTGCAAAACAGAAGCTTCTCTGTCACTGGAGCTGCATATGGCTGTGTCGATAGAAAAGTGGTATGAGGAAGAGATTGGGAAACTCCTGTTAGCTGTAACTCATGAAGACATCGGCAAGGACAAAAAAGGTGTGTCTATATTGACACAGTTTCCACTCCTACTAATGACTTCACTCTGTCTGAGCACTCTAACCACACTCTTAAAACACCCCACCTTTAATTTACAAACTTCTTGTGTTGTGTCTTTATAGAAATAAAACACACATCACATGCACTGCTTTGCTATCTATCTATCTATCTATCTATCTATCTATCTATCTATCTTTATATCTTTGGGTTTGATTCCCATGCAGTTGACACGTAGTTACAAAGTTATTTCTAGATAGTAGAATGTCTAAATGGACTATCGAAATAAAGTGTAACCGAACAGATATCTAAGTGAGTGATGGTTGTGTGCTGTTGTGTAGAATTCACTGTTGTCAATACAGCTTTAGATTAATGTAATTAATATTCATAAATAAATATACATGGAGTAACTACAAACAAGTTATCTATTTTATGTGTGCATTATTATTGCAGATAAATTGAGAAACTTTTGTGTTTGATAAAAAATTAGCTGCATATGGCTGTGTGGATGGAAAAGTGGTATGAGAGAGAGATGGGGAACTCCTGTTAGTTGTAACTCAGAAAGAGATCAGCAAGGACAGAAAAAGGCGCGTCTATATTGACACACAGTTTCCACTCCTACCAATGACTTCACTCTATATAAGCACTCTAACCACACTCTTAAAACACCCCACCTTGAACTTACAAACCTCTTGTGTTGTGTCATATATAAATAAACTTATCAAATGCACTGCAATGTAGGAGTAGAATGACATTCTGAAATCAGACAAAGCAATTTATATAGTGCTTAATACACAATACAGCCTTGCTTTGAACAGAAAAATTGTTTGGCCACTAAAGTAACTCTACAGAGGATAAGTTGACCAGATAGTCTTTAAGCTCCTAAAGGAGCATTTTCAAAGGGTGGCTTAGCAACAAAAATTCCTTTACAAAATGAGTATAGTGGGATTGTTGTTGTTTTTGTAAATGGTATTCAGTTTTGAATGATAATTACAATATACAGAAGCTCTTCTGAGACAAAAAAGAATCCATCTATCTATCTATCTTGATATAGAAAGCACCACTGCTAGCACCACGGTCCCCACTGCAGATGTATATAGATGCAGATTTGCAGTAAAAGATCGGTCTGGCTGCAGACACGATGCACTCTCAGCCATGCATGCGCATTAAAGCACATGCACTCTTAGCCGCGCATACGCACTAGGCATGGCAGGGTTCATGAAAAAAAACCCGAACCGTTCGGTTCGCTTGTCTTGGTTCAGTGCATGCATGCGTCGCACGGTTCGATGGTTCATGACAATGTAGCCTCGTTCCCCCGTATGTGACGTCAGTGTGTTTCCCTTTCACGCAAAATAATTGAGGTGTCTACGGTGTGGAGTGCTGCAGGTCACAATACTGTACGTGTAGAAATGGCAAGTGGGAGAGAAAAGAAAGGCTGCCCAGAGTTGGAGGATGCGCCAGCGTCGCATAAATCTGGTGTGTGGGACCTAGGGTTGGGTCAATAGACTATGCCATCATCCATCACTGATGGCCGATAGAACATCACGATGCTGAACATCACGATGCTGAGCATCGCGATTCTCCGCCCCGCCGCAGCAGCAGCAACAAGCAGAAAAACACACTTAATCTATGGCAGCAAATCTATGCAATTAGCATAGCATAAGCGAGCGCAGTAAATCATTACCGCGAGAGAAAAACAGATATACTTGCGAAGAAACGGGGCCTGCAAGCTCATTTCAAACCCTCACGCGCGCTTGGTATGTCATCCGTGCTCAATTCAAGCACTTGCATGCGATCATTCCTGCGCTTGATCTTTTCTTACCTGCTCGCGCGCACACTGTTATTTTTGTCGGTCGTGGGGCGGGCAGAATTTGTGTGCTAAAAAGGCACATACATTCATGTAGATGGCAATACACATTCTCCTTTTTTGCCAAATAAATGAAAAGCATGTTGAAATCATCAATGTCTTTCCTCTTGCTGTATCAAAATCTGAGATGTTCCGAATCATGTGCTTTAAGTCATGTCAAATTCAGTTTATGCATGATTACATGATATAACTTTTTAAATACTGCATCCTAAGTTGTGGATAATTTAGCTATATATCATATGCTGAAGTACATTTCTGGAGTGTTAAAGATTAAAAGAAAAAATAACAAGAACCGTACAGAACCGAAAACCGTGACCCTAAAACCGTGATACAAACCGAACCGTGGGTTTTGTGAACCGTGCCACCCCTAATGCGCACTAAAGCACATACACTCTCAGCCGCGCATGCGCAATACTCTCAGGTTTACGTATGCTCTCTTTGCAGTAAGTCGAAGACGGAAGCACGTATAATTGCTGTTTACATACTAAAAGTACAACATAAATTACCTTCCTGTTAAGGTGGACTGGAAGATCCTGTTTTTTAAAGGTCAAAGACTGTTGTTTCTGGTCATGGCCCAGATTTAAATAAAATGTTACTACAAACACTAATAATAAACCTTCAATCTACTCTAATAATGTCAGATTATCACTTCAAGTATTGACTACTGTATATAAAAATTGTATTATGAATTATTAAATCTTTGATTCACAGTTTATTGTAACGTTCAGCTGGATGTGCCAATGAACTGTGTTTGTGTTTCATGTCTGTTTCCATACCTGGGGCCTATTTCAAAAAGGAGGTTCAAACAACTCGGAGTTTAAACTTGAACTCTGAGTTGCCCAACCCAGAGATTAGAAACTTAGAGTTTTGGGTTTCAGAACAGTTGATCTGAGTAAGGTCAATCGACTCGGAGTAGACTAACTCAGAGTTAAGCGTGTACACAACACGACTCTAAAAAGCCAGGGGGGTTGCCATTTTTTTTCCAGCTGAACTTGATGTGCTCATGCAAAGTTACAGCAAATATAAGCACATATTTAAGTATAATAAAAAATAAGTAATGTAATGTGTGACGTGTATTGACTTTTTCACTATCTAGTTACAGTACATGTCCCTGTTGAAGGTCAGTGAGATGATTTGAAGCTAATATTCATATTACACTCAACAAAAATATAAACGCAACACCTTTGTTTTTGCTCCGATTTTTCATGAGATGGACTCAAAGATCTAAAATTCATTCCAGATACACAATATTACCATTTCTCTCAAACATTGTTCACAAATCAGTCTAAATGTGT
>JAUMHR010000076.1:275899-289454 GCA_032361145.1 Enteromius fasciolatus
CTAAAGCTACCTCAACAGAAGCTCATCACTGAACTCAGTCCCCAACACGATGGGGTTCGAGGCTCAGCATAATTGAGCGAGTGCTTCACCAGGAAAAGGCAATTTCTCCGGTCCTAAAAGCAGTCAAGAAGGCTAGGCATTTAGTCCCATCATGGCAAGATGTTGACGTGATGGAGTCTGTGAAAAAGGAACTGAAATATCCACTAAGTCCACTGAGAGACTTTACTGATGCACTCTCAGGTGAGGACTATGTGAGTATATCTTATGTCAAGCCAGTGCTTCACACGTTGAAAGTCAACATTTTGAGCCTGAATGATGAAGACACTGAACTAACAAAAACAATAAAGACAACCATTCTCAATTACCTTACTGAAAAATATCAGGACCTAAGGTAGTGGAAGATGGCGCCGGCGATATCGGCTGCCGTCGCAACTGCTCTGACCCCCTTTTCTTTGTTTTTTGTGTTCTAAGTTAGTTTTCCGCGTTTAAATCACCACAACTGAATATGATAGCGACACTCTTGTTTCTATTGATATACAATGTACTCACAATTCGACGCTTTTAACTTTTTGGGTTCCGAGCTGGCCAAGTGAGATCCTGAGGGAGAACAATGGACGCAACGTGAAGCAGCGGCCCCGTGGGAAATGAGTCGGCGTCAGGAACAGGCTGAGAGCCCGTGCACACCGCACACCTCTGCCTAGCATCCTGCTCGCCAATGTCCAGTCACTGGAGAACAAACTCGATGACCTCAGGGCCAGGGCAAAGTTCCAGAGAGACATTTGGGACTGCAATCTCCTCTGCTTCACCGAGACATGGCTGACCCAAGCGGTTGTGGGATTCATTGGGAAACTAGCGGATGATACCACACAAAAAAAGACTATCAGAATGTTGCCCAGCCAGAAGCCGTGGGTGGATAAAACCATCCACGACGCTCTGAGATCTCGTACCACTGCCTACAACGCGGGACTTGCATCGGGGGACATGGACCCGTACAAGGCAGTGTCATATAATGTGCGGAAGGTGGTGAAAGAGGTGAAGCAGCGCTACGGGAGGAAACTAGATTCACAACTCCAATAGAGTGACTCTAGGAGCCTGTGGCAGGGACTAAGGACAATAACAGACTATAAAGCATCAACATCCGGTATGATGAACACGGAAGTGACTCTGGCAGACGAGCTAAATACTTTCTACGCTCGCTTCGAGGCTGCAGCCAAAGAAGCTAACGATGCTAATGCTAGCGGCGCTAACGGCTGCAGACAGAAAGACACGTTCATCATCTCCGAGCATGACGTGAGGAGAGCCTTCAAGAGAGTGAACACCAGGAAAGCAGCAGGACCAGACGCTATCTCAGGTCATATTATCAGAGCCTGCGCAGACAGCTAGCACCTGTTTTCACAGAGATATTCAACCTCTTTATCTCAGTCGGTGATTCCCACATGCTTCAAAGAGTCCATTATTGTTCCTGTCCCAAAGAAACCTCAACCCGCTTCCCTTAATGACTATCGCCCTGTAGCCCTCACCTCAGTAGTGATGAAGTGCTTTGTAAGGCAGTAAGGATGGGTGGACTCACTCTCACTTATGACTGTGTGGCCACTACCAGCTCCACCAAAATCATTAAATTTGCTGACCAAGTACTGATCCATTTTGCACATCCACACACATGTATATTCATATTCAATTCTACCTATTCTATTTTATTTTATTTTATTGCTAGTTATTTTGTTATTTGCCATTTTACTTAAATTGTTTTCTAAATGTGTCAATTTGTTGGGGCAGTCGTGCAATACATTTCACTTCATGTCATACCATGTATGTATGTGAATGTGACAAATAAAATTTGAATTGAATTTGGACCCCACCACTGATGAACTGCTGGATATGGCTTCGCTTTTCGATCCCAGATTCAAAACACAATTCATTGCCAAAGACAAGGTAGAGGGAGTACAAACCAGAGCTGTGGCTAAGCTGGAGACTTTGATGACCATACACGTACAGAATCCAAAATCAGATCAGCAGCCTATATCTAGTACCTCAGCCTCCACATCACAGATCCTTGATGAGGATGAAACACCACCCAAGAAAGCAAAGAAATCACTTTCCAGCTTTTTAAAAGCCTTTTGCAAGTGCATCTGCAACCAAAACATCAGTTTCCTCATCTGTGAAAGAAGCAATAGAAGAAGAATTGAAGGGATACTTGTCCACGCCAAATGCAGAAAGTGAGGTGGATCCGCTGGAATGGTGGAAAGTCCATGAGGCAAACTTTCCAAGAATTAGCCAGCTTGCTAGAAAGTATCTCTGCATTCCAGCCACAAGTGCTCCCTCGGAAAGGGCTTTCAGCACCGGTGGCAATATCATCACCTGCCAAAGGGCATCTCTTAAGCCTGAGAAAGTGAATCAGCTGGTCTTCCTTTCTAAGAATTTGTGATGGTGATACTTTGTAATCTTTAGAAATGCATATTTTCCACAGCTGCTAAGTTTACAAGACTCAGGAATGAGGTCAGGAAATATGTTGGAATCTTTATTTTATTTTTTTGATTCCGAAACATGTTGCACAAAAATCTATGGTACAGATTACAAAAGGTAGTTTACAGTAGGGGTGTATTTGTTAGATTTGTTAAACAAATGTTCATTTTGATGGTAATTGTAATGCAAGACAAGTCTTGTTGAATGTTCTTTTTTTGCAGAATTGCACTTGCATTAAATCTTCACTTGATTAAACTTGATTCTTAAACATACATGGTAGGAGTAAATTTTCATATGGGGACATTAGTTTGGTTGTATTGTACCTCTGTAATTTGCAAAAAAGAACTTGAAAAAGAATCGTGAATCGTGATTTACCCAGAAAAAAATCGTGGCTAAAAAACGTTTAGCCAACGTTCCGTGGGCGTGACGTCTGAGGCTGAGACTAGGACAGATCTGATAACCCGTGATTTGACTCGTGTTCATGCTTCAGTTTTCTACCACTAGGTGTCAGAATTACGTTGGCAGTAAAAATGATACTTTCCCTTTAAGCCAGAAAGTCTTTAAGGAATGTTTATAAAAGCAGAAGTGTTATTATTGTACCCAGTTCGGAATACAATTTGCTCTACTAATCTTTAAAATGAGGTTAAATGCTTTTTATAAATGTTTTTGAACTATACTAAGAACAACACTTATTTTAAACTACATGCTAGTAATTAAAATATGCGTATAAAATGCATAATACACAAGAATCTTTATGCATATTGATCAGGTGACTAATCTGTTTGCAAATATCTTACATGGTATGTTAAAAATAGCGCAGAAGGAACCAAAAAACTTGAGAGGGTATATAGCATCACCTCCAACAGTTTTAATATAACAGTTATAATATGGTTACAAGTTAGAGGAAGTTCAAATCAGGAAATGAGAGAGAGAGAGAGAGAGAGAGAGGAAGTCAGGCTGATCTTGCTGTAGGCGTTACTGATTTCGATTCTAAACGCGAACAGTAAACGTTAACACAGTTTATAATTTACACGGAAATCTGACATTTTGGCAGCGTTTGGACTCTTCTACAAAAAGCTCTACCATTGCCAAATTCATAGGTCGAAGGGGAAAAGTTGCACACCATTTGAAACTGTTGAAGCCACAGCGGAAGTGAACTCGGAGAAAAGGCGACAGGAACCGAAGTCGTTTGTTTGACAGTCGATCGCTGCTCGATCTGCCGGTGTCCAGCATGAGTGAGGAGAGACCTGAGGTGGAGCTCTTTGTGAAGGTGCGTTCCCCCCAGGCTGCTGCTGCACAGTCAGGCCAATACTCGGGACTAATGCAGTAACTTCACACTTTGTAATAAACGTTGTTGCATTACTAATGTAATAAAATTTTTGTAATGTACTAATTGGCTCAAACATGATCAAATCGCAAAAGTATCATGTAATAACGTTTTTAAATTATAATACGAAGTCACCAAAATGTATTTTGTCAGGGGAAAAAATAGAAAACGGTTATTTTACTTTCTAAATGTAGTTTTTATCCACCTATGAAAAATGCATCATATTTAAATAATACATTATTATATAATTTTTATTGTTACTATTAGTTATTTTATTATTATTTCAGGTATATTTGATAGGGACAATGCACATCAATACAAGTACAATGTTCAGGAAATAGCCAGATGGCTATTTGCATCCCTGGACCGATGGTAAAATTGTCACCCTAAAAAATATAAAACGATATAGTAATGCTTACATACTCCAAAATAACTATGAATGTTATTATTAGTAATAATATTACAATCTAGTCAACTTTATTTATATAGAACTACAGATTGGGCCGCCATGTGCTGTCAAGCAGAGCTCCATTACTTTTCTTCAACAAGATATTCCATTTAGTTTTTGATGATGTACAGTAAGTGGAGATCGCTAACACCTCAGTCCAAAATCTCCCTTATAGGCATTATCATTCTGGAAGAGACCACTCCTATCAGGAGAGAAATGTCTCGTCATAGTGAAAGTGTTTTCACCCAGAACAACTTTAAAATATATGCATGTATAAAACTTGCATATGCAGTACAAACAGTTGTTAGAGAGTAGCACAACATCACAACTTAAAGCAAAGGAAAAAATCCCCTTTTAGCACTAATAATTTAAATAACAAAAGAATATTAATAAAAAAATAATAACAGATTCATCCGGCAACAACTGAAAATTAATATAAATCCACAAACTGAAGGATGCATCTAAATATTGTATTAAGTGAGCCTAAGCTGTTATATTTTTACGAGCCACGATGCAAAAAGACATTACTAAGTCATGATAATCAGTAATTATGTCCCCACTGGATGCAATAAATGCCTTATTTAAAATGTGTTTTATTGTTTTGGTGTCATAGCGCCAGGACACAGCAGCACGTTATGGTAAAGGCATAACATTGTGCATCACATGCTTGAGGTATTTGGCCAATCAAAACGCACTGGATAGCTGGCCAATCACATCACCTCGCTTTTCAAAACGATGAGCTTTGAAATAGTCTATGCGTTTCAGAAAAGCAGAGCTTAGAGGAGAAATAATATACAGTATATATATGTTTTTGTCTTTAAACCACATAAACACATTGCATTACGCCAAATACACAAAACAATCTTCTTTTAAGTAACACCATATGACCCCTTTGATAAAGGCTAATTTTCATACAATTACTTGCAAAATGTTATGTTATGAATTCAAAACAGTTTAAACATCCTACACGAATTGAAAACTGATATTTTTGAACATTGTCACAATACAGCTTGATATTCATTTTTATGTATATAAAATATGTAGTTTTCTAATTCATTGTCTTCATTTAGACAATGGAAAGCTCCAGTTCGAAGAGCTCAAATCTGCATGAAGTTAAAATAGCATGGCTCTATGTATTTACATAACTTTTGCATTTGTTAACACTATCAAGGCACATATTTCCAATAAACCTGGGTTGGTTATGTGAACAATTCCTCTTATTTTGTTAAAATATGTAAACTAAATTCATTTAGTTTAAATTAATTTTATTTAAATCTTTTGTGGACCTTCACTTTTTCAGTGTCTTCAGTGTCAGCATCTGGGTGATTTACACCTGTAATGTGTTTAAAATCACGTTCTTACTTTAAATTGTCCTAAAATTGTCCTCAACACAAAAACTAAACTCAAGGATTTTTTTTTGTGCACAATCTTTCAAAAAGCTGCAGTGATCCTCTGTGTGTGTATGTAGGCCGGAAGCGATGGTCAGAGCATTGGAAACTGCCCGTTTTCTCAGCGGCTCTTTATGGTGTTGTGGCTGAAAGGTGTGACCTTTAATGTGACCACCGTGGACATGAAGAGGTGGGTGTAATCTCATGCAGTCACATACAGTAAGTATGTATATGTAGCCTTTTGCATATCATGTAGCATCTGTAAAACAATTTGTGTGCTATACCTTTTCTCTCTGTTTTGTGCATAGGAAGCCCGACATTCTTAAAGATCTGGCTCCTGGGGCTCAGCCTCCCTTCCTGCTGTACGGTACAGAGGTGAAGACAGACACCAACAAGATAGAAGAGTTCCTGGAGGAAAACCTCTGCCCTCCTAAGTAACTCTCTTCATTAACACATGCTTTAATTTTTCAATGTTTGTATTCCATTCCTTCATTTCACAACCGTTTACCATATCCATTTGTCTTCATTCCTCCATCCACCACAGATACCCACGGCTGGCAGCTCGCAATCCTGAATCTAACACCGCAGGTCTGGATGTGTTCTCAAAGTTCTCCGCCTACATAAAGAATTCCAACCCTCAGATGAATGACAGTGAGTGCAAGAGTGCTGCTAACTGCTTTCAGGTTTTTAGGTTTGTTAAAAAGATAAAAAGATGGCTACTTGAGAGCACATGTACGTAAAGTGCGCAAGACTGCCCAAAGCCTTAAAAGCTAAGTGCCTTGACACATCCTAAATCCACACACATTTTAATTGTATTGTCTGTTTCATAGGTACATCAAAAGCTAATATGATGTTGTGCTCTGCTGCCACCATTATAGATGTATAATTCAATATATAAATATTCAGTCTACTCCATTTTACTAAAACAATGCTATCCTGCAAATTAAAAATTTGGTGACAACATGACATATTGAAATTCTATAGGTCACTTATCTTTAAGTGATACGATATCACTGCTCAGAGTTCATAAAAATGCTGGAAAGCAGTGAAATCTGCATTAGCTTTCGTCACCCAAATTCACATGCAAATGGAGGTTAATGGAAAGAAAAGTATATTGTGACTGGCTTTTGAATTGCATTTTCATTCTGCACATCTGCTGATTTGGTCTGTACAGGCATATCATGTGGATATCAGATTTATGTTGGTATGAACTGGCTACTGTGGACATCAATCAATCAATCAACCACCTTTATTTAAATAGTGCTTTTAACAGTACAGATTGTGTCACAGCACTGAAAAGTATCAAATTGTAGAACAGTAATGTCAGAGTGTCAGTAATGTGTAATGACAAGATTAAATGCTCAATTTTCAGCCAAATACATTTCATTGTTGAATAGAGATATGCCATTTTCTAGATCAGCTCATTTTAAATTCTATTTTTGTAATTAAATCCATTATAATTGCTAGTAATTAAGTTTATCTGAAACACTTTGGCCCGGTTTCACAAACGGGGCTTATCTTAAGCCAGGACTAGGCATCAGTTAAATTAAGATATTTAAGCTATTTTTACAAAAATGCCTTATTAAAAATTATTACAGGTGTGCATCTTAACACAGAACAATGACACTGACATGTTTTAAGATATGTCAGAGCAAGATATTTACATCTGAGACAGCTCAAACATGCTATTTAGTCTGGGACTAGCTTAAGCCTTGTCTGTGAAACCGGGGGTTTATGTTTTTTCCCAGTTTATCTGTGGAAAAATTGGAGGAAAAAACTTGTATCTGTGGGTATTTGTGGGTTTTGGTTTAAACAAAGGGTTACACTTTATATCAATAGTCCACTTTTTTAACTACATCTCAAGTAAAGTAAATCTCATAATTTGCAACTGCACGTTTCTCCGAGTTTTAGGGTTGGTAGAATAAGTTGACACATACTTGTAAAGTTTCTGATAGTCAGTATATAGTATGTTGTGGAGCCATCAAAATAAAGTGTTAGAAGATATTCAGCAGACAGTCTACATTTGACAAGTCACTTACTGTTAGGAGAATGTCTAAAGTGGACTACTGAAATAGTGTTACCAAACAAAGTTGTACAAACTGTTTGCTTGTGCAGATCTGGAGAAGGGTTTGCTGAAGGCCCTGAAGAAGCTGGATGACTACCTGAGCTCTCCTCTGCCGGATGAGATTGACGAGAATAGCGCTGATGATGTCACTTCCTCCTCCCGTCCCTATCTGGATGGTCAGGAGCTCACTCTGGCCGACTGCAACCTGCTGCCCAAGCTCCATATTGTCAAAGTGAGTAAGACAGCCATCAGACCAACGCTTAGACAAAAGAGCATGAATGCAATGCTCAACCTCTGTGTTTTGGCACTCAGGTGGTGTGTCAGAAATTTCGCGGTTTCTCCATCCCTCGCTCACTGACTTCTCTGTGGCGGTACCTGGATGCAGCGTATGCCAGAGAGGAGTTCTCCTCCACCTGTCCCAGCGATGAGGAGATACATGTGGCCTACTCCTCCGTAGTGAAGGCACTCAAATAGAAAGAAGAAGGAAACACACATACACACACAGTCATACACTCATGTGCGTTATTACATATTCCCTTTCCTGATTGTCCTAGTGTTTCAATTGGTTCATGTATGTTCCTGAGGTTGTTTGCACTGGCTGTGATCTCTTTTCAACTAAACCTGGCCTTACACTGCCTTCATATATTCTCAGAATTATCACAAATATGACTTTCCTAGAATAATTTGTTCATGAATGCCATTTGATGTTGTCTTTACTAGTGGAAAGTTATGACATATTTTTATATCCAAATTCCTGAGATGAACTGGCCTCAAACTTTAAATATGTAATGCATTACAAAATATCATCAAATATTTATCATCAGGCAGCCATAGTGGTTGTTTTCAGTATTTTTCACTAGTTTACGAATGCATTGCTAGCAGTTACAAACAGGATGTTGTTGCCTCATTCCTTGCATTACTGTCCCTCCCTCTCGCTCTGTGTTATAGAGTGTAATGAAAGGCTGCTTTGGTCACATACATTTCAAACTGGTTTTCAAGCTGATCTTTACATTCCCTTGACTGATATGTTACAAAACCATGGAGGTATCATTCATAAAATTACATATATTATGTGAGAAGCAAAAACTAAAATAATTGTTGTTATTCACTTGAATCTCAAATGATTTTTGAACAGTTACTGGTGCCGATCGACAGTCTCAGCTCATAGCTGTATCATATGGTGTATGTGCAAATTTGAATATTCTTCCATCTCTAAATATGACTGTCAATGTCCACTTTGAAAACACTGTTATTTATTGTCTGGAAAGAGTTATGAAATTCATGTACAATTTCTTGTTTTGTTTTTTTTGAAAAGGAGGACACCAGTGACAGTAACAACCCCTGCCTTTTTTAAGTTAATTGAGCCTGTTTCTGAGATGACCACACCAAGATATTTTTATATATAGTGTCATGCTTGATCCCCATACTCCCCTCACCACTTCTGTTTTCACTTCCTCTTAACCACTCAGTGGTCATTTCCAAATCTTACTCTGCACTCAAATGGACAACACAACATCAGGGCAAATATAGATTAGTGAGCATTTTATTGATTAGAAAGATGTTACATCAAGGTCATTTTCTTCCTGCATTTCTAAAATTGTTATTCAGCAATACAGTTTATAATAAAGTAAAAAAAAAAATAATGCTGAGTATTGTCTCTCAACATTTTTTCTTGATCCTTCATGTTTATAAATATATATATATATATATGTGTGTGCGTGTGTTGTGTAATTCAATTAATTCATACTAAAAAACCTTTTAAAAAGACAGTGTATTGTGTTCTACAGGAATGTATGAAAATATGCATTTATGTTTCTATAATTCATGAAAATTACTAGTTACTTCATTAGTATTTACAACACAAATAAAGCAAATTAACTGTTAGATTTAGCAGATGTGTGGGTTTAATCTTTTATATTTAGAAGAAGAGTTTTAGTATTTTGAGCCTACATGACTCCTTCTTATTAATCTTAAGTCACTGTCGTGTGTGTGTGTGTGTGTGTGTGCTTGTGTGTGTGGTTGCAGGCACTTCCGTTGAAGCATGGCTGTTGCAAGAATGTGCGTAGATGGACTTACAGTTTCAGTCTCGTGTGCATGTCAAATTTGAGCGGATGCATTGGTTTTGAATAGATGTTGCTGGTATGTGGTGTTTGCTGATGGTGGTAAAAGCTCCTCATCCCAGCTGGAGCAGGAGTGTCAGTCCGCAGAGGCCCAGCAAGGCTCCTGTCCAGTGGGGGGAGCTGACGGGCGCAGCAGTGTTGCAGAGATCCATATCACAGCACTTGTTGGTGTAGTTGAAGCTTATTCCTGATGCATGTTTCTCTCCGCTCAGGTCACACTGTGATGGCATGGTACAGCTCCGCTCATACAGGACAATGGACACTGACCCTGGACACACACAAACATCACATCTCAATGCTAATGCAGGACGTCCCAATCAAGGGGCTGACATCACAGTGTATCATTCATTATAGTTTCAGCACCTGATGATCTGGTTTTGCACCAACAAAATATCCATAAGGAGGAAGTAACCAAAAAAAAAAAACTGAGGCCATGCAAAAATATTTCAGCAAACATGGAGCTCAATGCCACATACAGTGTGTACGGAAAGTATTCAGGCCCCCTTAAATTTTTCACTCGTTATATTGCAGCCATTTGCTAAAATTATTTAAGTTCATTTTTTTCCTCATTAATGTACACAAAATTTCAAATTAAAATTTTATTTGTCACAGCAGCCCATATTGAAAGAAAAACACAGAATTGCTGACATTTTTGCAGATTTATAAAAAATGAAAAGCTGAAATATCACATGGTCCTAAGTATTGCATTGACACTCTCACTCTCACTCATTCTTCTGATCATCCTTGAGATGGTTCTACACCTTCATTTGAGTCCAGCTGTGTTGGATTATACTGATTGGACTTGGTTAGGAAACCCACAAACCTGTCTTATAAGACCTTACAGGTCACAGTGCATGTCAGAGCAATTGAGAATCATGAGTTCAAAGAAACTGCCTGAAGAGTTCAGAGAAAGAATTTTGGCAAGGCACATATCTGGCCATGGCTACAAGAAAAAAATCTGCTGGGACAGGACGAGGGAAAGATGAATGTGGCCAAGTACAGGGATATCCTGGACCAAAACCTTCTCCAGAGTGCTCAGGACCTCAAACTGTGCCTAAGGTTTACCTTCCAACAAGACAATGTCCCTAAGCACACAGCTAAAATAACGAAGGAGTAGCTTCAAAACAACTCTGTGACTGTTCTTGAGTGGCCCAGCCAGAGCCCAGACTTAAACCCAATTGAACATCTCTGGAGAGACAAAATGGCTGTCCACCAACGTATACCATCTAACCCGACAGAAGTGGAGAGGATCTGCAAGGAGGAATGGCAGAGGATCCCTTAAAATCCAGGTGCACTTCTGCATTGCATCTTTCCCAAAAAGACTCGTGGCTGTATTAGATCAAGCGGTCTGAATACTTAAAATAAATCTGCAAAAATGAACAACAATTCTGTGTTTTTTCTTATAATATAGGGTGCTGTGTGTACATTAATGAGGGAGAAACCTAAATGATTTTAGCAAATGGCTGCAATATAACAAATGTAAGAGTGAAAAATGTAAGGGGGTCTGAATACTTGGGTCTGTACCCACTGTATGTGACACAATTCCACTAGAACTACACGTGGTGGGAATTTACAAATGCTTCTTGGGTGGCAGCTGAAATGTAAATTACTGTGTGACTTCACAAACCTACTGTGCCTGTTCAGACAGTATAAGATTCTGACACAGCTCAAGTTGTGATGTTATAGCCAGACCAGATCAAAATTCTTTCCACCACCACTAATGCAGTTGAGATCAAATCTGATATACTTTTTATACAAATACTTGTTACCTAATTTCAGATCTTGTTTGTTTGTTTGTTTTGACATGAAATTAGCATTGATTTATGTTTTTCAATGTTTCCTGCCTGTTGCCGGACAATCTATTTTGTCCCCTAAGCATCATGCAATCCATTGTGAATTTTGGTAAGAAAAGCATATGTGTAAACAAATACATTGTCCTGAATTTCAGATATTTTGCCAGGTCACTGGAAAACAATATGTGCCGTTGTGAGCTTTGTGACACTGTATCTTAAAAATACACAGAGGTGTTTCATTTGAGGCAGTTATTTTCTAGTAAAAATGACATTCACATTCTAGTCAACAGCACATGGGAAAAAACTGCTATATAATTATTTGAACAAGCTACAACATGCTGCATTATTGTGCAATTGACAGCCACACGCACCTGATGAACATTTGACATTTTTCAGATCTTTTTTTTTTTTTTTTTCTCCAGTTTTTTTTTTAATGGCTAGAAAGTGACACATATGTACCCAACTTTGTTGATAGTAAACACCCTGCTTGCAAAACTTAACATGTTCCTGTTAAATCAGGTTCTGCAAAATCAGATCCAGGTGACTTATTAGGGAACACCCTGTTACTCAGTCCCTTAAATACATCAAAGTCCTCTAATTCATACTCTGAACAAACCTTCACTACTTCTTTCCCACACCTTCCACCACACACACACACACAACATTTACGTATTGTGTGTGTGTGTGTGTGTGCCCTTGATGGTGTGGGAAAGGAAATCAAATCAGGATCACACATTTCCACAGACAGTGCTGATAAATATTCAACTGGTTAATTCTTTTGCTCCATTTGTTAATTAGTACATTGTAGTGACTGCACAGTGTTCAGTTCAGTTGACCTTTAACTCCTACGGCGGTGCTGGCAAGACATCGCTGGCCCATGGGACATTCTTGGGGGAACGTCAGACAGTCCAGAGGAGAGATGGCTGGAAACATGCATGTGTAGCATCTCAAGGACAACACTACAAGAGAGGGAAGACAGTCAGTGAAAGCATAAAATGCTTAGACTAATCTTACATGTCCTCTAATGATTTTGTTTTTTTAATGTTCATGAACTGCCTCTGTTTTCATTTTGTACTGTTCTCTGAGGTCCACTTGTAATGTAATGTTAAGTTTTTACATTTTAAAAAATAATTTAGAAGAATTCTTTTAAAAAATAATTTTGAATAATTTTTCTGTCCTGTTGTAAACCTCTTAATTAAAACCCCCTGTTTGAATAGGCGTGGAGATTCGTAGATCCTGAAGTAAACAGCCACTGCTGTGATTGGCTATGATTGTATGATTGACAGCCTACATCTTTCACAAATGGCCGCTGCCATGTTATAGGTCAAAAACACAAAATTAATCATATCAACTTATCTGTTTAACAGACAAAACAATAGGGATCATGTAATAAAACAGTTACCCACACTTTACATTACATTACTGTTGGATCCAATATAATTACAGCATCATTGATTTCATTGATTGGTTTCAATCTTTAAATTTTACCTTGTTTGTAAACAAATGTGCAGTAAAATTGTTACTGACGTGGTCTGGCTACGTTAAAAATAATGTCTACTCTTTCCTAACTTTTGGATCAGAAGGAAAGCAAAGCAAAGACTGTTTCCCTGGCTTGACACTGCACAGTGCCTTGTTATGTCTGGAGGATCTTTCACTGGTCTATGTGTTCGCCTCTCTCAGTGAGCAGGCTAAACAGGCAGTGATGTAGAAGCAGGTGTTGATCATCTTAAGAGCGGGGGCAGTGCCACACTATTACATCATAGAGTGGCACAACCTATCATTTTAACTTAAACTGGTCTTATCTGAATAATAAGACTCACTGTTAGTTGGTCAGACTACTTTGTAGACAAGTAAGTTAGAGTAAGGACTGAATTTACTAAAAACAAAAGGATGATGAGAGAGAGAGCACAGTATGTATGAGAGCACAGTCTCATAAAAGCGCTGACAGAAG
>JAUMHR010000076.1:296318-308323 GCA_032361145.1 Enteromius fasciolatus
AAGCAGGACACCAAGCGGTCTAAGCCTATCTGTTTTGCAACAGAGAGGAAGAGACCGGTACAACCCGGAGGTTGTAATATCGTGCAAAAGTATTTGGTGTCGCCCAGCTCGCAGCTCGACAAATATCTGCCAGCGAGGCCCCGTGTGCCAACACATGGGAGGACGCTACACCCCTAGTGGAGTGAGCGCGCACCCCAAGGGGAAATGGCTCGTCTTGGGCCTATCCAGTGGGCCAACCTCTGCTTGGAGACAGCCTTCCCTTTCTGCTGACCTCCGTAACAGATAAAGAGCTGCTCAGAGCTTCTGAAGCTCTGGGTGCGGTCCACATAGTGGCGCAATGCTCTAACGGGACACAGCAACGCCAAGGATGGATCCGCCTCCTCAGAGAGCAGTGCTTGCAGGTTCACCACCTGGTCCTTGAAGGGAGTGGGAGAGGAAAGCACTACTCCAATCGTGCATGATAGGGGGTTCTCCGCACGAGTAGAACACCAGTCAGCGAACAGACTCCACTTAAAGGCATAGGCTCGAGAAGTGATCGTGTTAACCACCGCTGGTGGAAGAACACTTAGGTCTGCCGTGTCCCGTCCAGGAGCCACACATGGAGGTTCCACAGGTCTGGGCGCGGGTGCCACAGGGTGCCATACCCCTGAGAGAGGAGATCCTGCCTCAGAGGTATGCACCAGGGAGGAGCTGTCACGAGGAGCATGAGTTCCGTAAACCAGGTCCGGGTGGGCCAGTATGGCGCAACCAACAGGACCTGTTCCTCGACGTCCCTGACCTTGCAAAGTGCTTCCCCGAATCGACTCCACATCAGCTGAACCATCTTGGGGTGGAGACGCCAATCTTTCGGGTACGTGAGCTGTTGTGACAGCGCATCGGCTGCACGATTGAGCTCCCCCGGGATGTGAACAGCACGCAGGGATTTGAACCGGTGCTGGCTCCAAAGGAGGAGACGGCGGGCGAGCTGGTACATGCGTCGCGATCGTATACCCCCCTGCCGGTTGATATACGCCACAGTCGCAGTGTTGTCCAGCTCTAGGCAATTGATATGCCAAAGCAGCTGGGGCCCTGTCAAGAGCCCCGAAGCTGCCTGCCCGTTGCAAACAGCGCCCCAGCCCAGACTGGAAGCATCTGTCGTGACGACAGAATGCCGAGATACCTGGCCGAGGGGCACTCCGGCCCGCAGGAACACAGGGTCTCTCTAGGGACTGAAAGTGTGGTGACACTCCAGGGTAATAACCACTCGGAAAGCGCCGCGGCGCCATGCCCATCTCAGGACCCAGGAGTTCAGCCAGTGCTGTAGTGGTCTCATATGGAGCAATCCGAGCGGCGTCACAGCTGCTGCGGAAGCCATATGCCCCAGTAGCCTCTGAAATTGGCTACTGGGGCATATGGGAACTCAGGCAGGCCAGCACTGACCGAGCGCGTTCCTCTGTGAGGCGCGCTGTCATACTCAACGAGTCTAACTCCACACCGAGAAAAGGAACTCTCTGCACAGGAGAGAGTTTGCTCTTTTCCCAGTTGACCTGTATCCCCAACTGGCTGAGGTGCTGAAGCACAACTGCTCTCGCGAATGGGCCATGATGAGCCAGTCATCGAGGTAATTGAGGATCCGGATGCCCACTGTTCTCAGAAACTGTTCTTTTTGTAAGACGCCCAAGGAAATTGCTGGAAACAAACAGGAACTTTGTTGAATGCGTTGTATCGCCACAGCAAACAGCCTCCTCTCAGGATCTCTACAGCACTTGTGTTCAGTAAGAGAATCGCACATGGGAAGCTCTCGGCCCCGAAGCAAAATCTAAAGAGTGGATGCAGCTGCAGCCTATTTATACCCGTGTGGCGTGCAAATTCCACTAGCCATTCAGAATGAATTCTGATTGGCGTTTTCTCTATCGTTATTTCTCTCGAATCAGGGCTCCCAAGTAATGACCCTCAGTCTGTCGTCCCGACATAACGTCATAGTGACTGACAGACAGGGAACAATGTTTTTACGGTGGCCGAGAGAGCTCAGTGCGTTGCAACTTAAGAAAACACATGCAAACAGAAGAAAAACGACAACACATTAAGAAAACATCTTCATCAGTTTCACCTCTTCATCAGCTGATCAAAAGCCACTGAACAAATAATTTTGTCCCAGATGGGTTTTTGTCACTTTTTGAGGTCCCCCGTTGCGGTCCGTGCTTTTTGCAGCGCGTTTCTGTGTCTTTTTGCATGTGTTTTATTAAGTTGCAGTGCGTTTGGCTCTTTCCCACTGAACAATCGTCTTTGTCACACGTTTAAATGACATCCCCTGACAAGCCAGAATGAAAGTTTTTATGACGTCCAAAAGACGTCACTGGACAACCAGTACCAAAACTGGACGTTTTTAAATGAAATAAGGTACAAAAAGCTTTCAGTTTTTTTAAATGCTTAAACACCGCAAGCTTGTAAAAACAGCTTACACATACATAAAAAACGATTTACAAACCTTGCTTTTTATTATTCATTAGCTAGGAAAATGTTTTTTTTTAAATACAACAATAATTTTTTTGTTGCTGCTTGTCAGTGGCAGCTAATATTAAACGGATAAATATTTATTTGTTGAGCTTTTTATAGTACATTTGGACACAGCCGAAAGTGCACAAGAGAGCATTTTTAGTCCAATTTTCAGGGAGAGTAAAGATGATAAACACAGAGAAATGTTGGTGTGTATCATCACCTTAAGACTGGAAATTTGAAATGTATTATCTAAAAGCCTTATCAGTTTAGATGTACCGGAACTAAAAGCCACAGAACCCACAAAAATACTGTATCATTATTTTTGAGTCCTTTATTTATCTAGACGGTGTCGACCAATATAATTTGTCCTGTCACAGATGTATAATGAACCAAATTTGTTTTTGTTTGTCAGCTTAAATGACCATTTCTGTGTCAGCGATTAGTATACAGACATCACATAAAAAGACATAAAAAATAAAAAAAACACTGAGCAAAACATTTTTTTTATTCTGTAAAATTTTGTCAGTGGAAGAGATTCATTAATTTTGCTGGTAAAATGCACCAAAAAAGTTTTCCCCCAAATACTCATGAGGCTCTGAAGTCAACCCACCACCCCATAACTGCAAAACAACACATCTATGGCAGATGCATTTCACAAATAATCTGCATTTTGATGAGACAGAGGGCACAGCCAAACCTGACCTACATATTAAAAGAGTGGATTAGAGAACAGCTGCAGATAACGGAACACAGACTAGGGCTGGTTAATTGTGTCGTCGCTTAGAATGCTCTAAATTCTCATTATTTAGCAGAATGGGTACGCCTCCATACTTTCCCCCCTATCTTTAAGAACGGTTTGAGTTTCCAGTTCAGGCAGCGATGGGGGTGTGGCACTGTAAACAACAGGACTGGTGAGTGGAAAATCCTGAAAGATGGTCAGGAATGTCTTTAATGCGGATCAGAGTTTGGCAAATTCCAAGAAGCGCTGTCTTACTTTGTTTCAGAGGTAGGCTAATGTTACAAACAATGTAGGAGGACTCGCGTGCGTTCCCATCAGGTCTGAGTTTCTTAGGATCGCGTATGGCCAGGGCCAGGCAGGAGGAAAGGAAAGGCGCTGGACAGGCTGGATGGACTGAGGGGGAAGGGAGAGGGGACAATAACTAACGGTGTAGTGTTTGTGCGAGGCGGTCAAAACAGCTCAGCGTGTTCACAGAAACAACCCGAATTAACGCGTTTCATCGTCTCATAAGGTAATTTGTTTTTGTTTCTCCAGTTTAGTATTTCAACAGGGCGTCAACTTTGGCAGCCCAAACACTTTGAACAACTGTTGAACCGATTTTGTTTATCAGGTGCGAGAAACATTTACAGAAACATTTCGAATCTTGGGAAAAGTGGAATGAATTCGTGTTTTACTGATGTTTAGACCATTGGGTTTGCGTGCAGCTTTGTACAGACCGGTATCGGTAGTGACCTATGTTAAACGTTGTTACCCAAACAAATATTTTGTTCGTAGTTGGTTTGGAAGCTTACCACTAGTATATTTTGTGTGGTTGTAACGTTAGTAGACTACGCTTTCAGATTCAGCAGTTTTAATCTGTTTTGTTTTTCCTGAACAATGTGAATACATTTGTTACTGTTATCAGCAGTAACTTTTATAAGATTTTTACATTATTTTAAAATACAGATTATGTCCAAAAATGTTTGCTGCAGAATGTAGAAATTTCTTATGATTTGAAGGAGTACTGCTTTATATTTTTTTTCATTTTGATGATTAGAGCTTACAGCTCATAAAAGTAAAACTCACATCGTGTATATTGAGTTTCATTAAAATATCATACCTAAAATAGAAACTCCAGTTGCCTGTCTGTTCTTTGATGTCACAATAATGGCAAAGACTGCTGACTTGATGCGGTCCAGAAGACAATCATTGACACGCTCTCACAAAAGAGGCAGAAGGTGTGCTGAATCAAAGTAGCCTATATTAAATGCAAAGTTTACCGTAAGGAAGAATTTGTATTGGAAAAGGTGTTCAAGCAACTGGGAAAACCACTTCCAAGTGCTTTGCTGACCATGAAATTACTGTGCTGAATTACTGTAGAATCTATGGTATATTTTCAAAAGAAAGATGAGAAACAGTGGATTCAACAACAAAGAAGAGTTTAAGGCTCAGTAGTGCCTCAGCAGACTGATCATGCCACTCCTCACTGATGCTGGAGTTTGTGTTAATAGAGTCTCGTAGAGTCAAGTATTGAGTGCAGAAAATACTTTGAAGAACCTGAATTTTTCTGCTTTGCATGCAAATACTTTTTTGATAGATTTTAGGAAATATTCTAATATTTTGAGATATTGGATTTTGACTTATGAGCTGTAAGCTTTAGTCATCAAAATAAAATAAAAAAAAACCCCTCTTAAAATGTTTTATTTTACATTTAATGAATTAAACCAAAGATTCTCACGTCATTAGATTGGTCTGTAGCCATTCACTATATATATATATATATATATATATATATATATATATATTATTGTTTTGTTTTTTCACTTGATTTTCTCTGTCTCAGATAGTATTACAGGGACAAACGCATTCCTGGAGCTGTCTGCCCACGGGATTTCAGGGACATCAAATAATGATATGCTGATCCAGTTGCCAAAGGCTTCTAATCACTTCCACTCCAAGACTGTCTTTATAGACTTTAAACTTGCTCAGTCCCTCATACACACACAGTTGAGGCATTGACATAAACGCATACCATTCATATACTCCACATCATGGCCAACATATATCCATACGGCTGCTTCACTCATGCTGTGGTTAGAGGTATCCCAGAATCCTTTGGGAAGTTGGCGGAGGGTGGTGAAGGGTTCGAGACGGACCTGGCCAAGGCCCAGCGTCAGATGGGGGTGCTGACAGGCGCTCTGAGGCAGAAGGTGGGGCTGCAGCTGATAGAGATCCCAGCCGCCTCTGAGCTGCCTGAGAGCTGGCAGATCGAAGACGTGGCTGTGGTTCAGGGTGACACGGCGCTGGTCACTCGACCCCTCAAACAACAGAGACGGGCTGAGGTAAGGGCCGCTAGTGGGCTGAGGGACACTGGGGCATGACTGGGACTCAGCACTGTGTTTTCCCCAGGCGGAGGCTGTGAGGCGTGTCCTGAGCGAGCTGAAACTGACGGTGCTGGAGATGGGTGATGAAGAGGGTGGCTCTGCTGGAGCCACTCTAGAAGGAAGTGATGTCCTCTTCACTGGAAAAGAGTTCTTTGTTGGCATTTCGAAACACACCAATCACCGTGGGGCAGAAGTTTTGGCTGACACCTTCAAGGTGAGCATTGTAATTGAATTGGGTTTCTTTGCATTGGCTGATCAGAGTGCTATACATGCAGGGATAAAATTGGCCCGCAGCCGAATTCAGCTAGGGCCCTGTAATTTACATAATGCTGAAAACGCTGACTGAATATCAGAATTAATTAAAAATTTAATTTAAATAATTGGATTTTTGTTTAACTTTTAATAAAGCGATGTTAACGTGTGCGTTCATGATTTTAATCAATTAGACATGTTTTTTTATTAATAAATTAAATTTAGCCATAAAAAAATAACAAATAAATGTTATTCACTTTTGTTATATTTACTCATGTCAATTGTGTGGGCTTGTGTGGGTTGCATACACCACATGAAAGTCTGAAATCACAGAGCCTCAAACATAACACATCCCATACAACCTCTGTGTGTATGTAGACTCAATGTGTAGGTAATTGCAAGTCTGCTTATGGCACTTTTCCACTGCGTGATACGACTCGGCTCGGCTTAGTTCGTCTCTGTTCGTGTTTCCACTTCAGTTTAGTACAGCTCTAGAGTGGGCAGGATTATTCACATGCCGTTATAGCTGCGCCGCTCTACTACCGTGACATCATTGTAAACGCGATGGGAAAAAAAACTTCTTCATTCCGCGTCGCCCCATCAAGCTCTCGCTGGATCCGCTCCTCGGCTATCAACGAGAGGAACGTCTGTACTTCCTCAATAGACCACAAAACAGCCATTTTTGGTTAATACAAAAAGGTGCATTTCTTAGCTGGCTGTGCAGATTTAAATCTAGCGGGTCTGTTGTGTCTTGTGATTTTCTTTGGCCAATCAGTGACCAGCAGAGTTTACACGTCACGTTTTGGTAACTGTTCGGCTCGGAACATCGGCAGAGGTGGTACTAAAAAAAGACCAGGAACTGCTCCCAGTGGAAAACCCCCCAAAAGTGAGCTATACTGAACCGTGCTGTGCCGTACTATGCAGTGGAAAAGCGCCATTAGAAAGGTAAAAGCATCCCTTTCCTCAGCAAGCTGCAGAACTGAAGGTATCATTTACATCCATAGCATGGGATTCTAAGATTTAATACTTAGGGTTTGCTTTAAGAAGCACACAGGAGATTACCAGCCTAAGGCAAGTAACAGTGGTCTGGGTCTGTCCAGGATTTTGCAGTGTCCACCGTGCCTGTGTGTGGAGGCTCTCGTCTGAAGAACATCTGCTCCATGGGAGGCCCCGATACCATCATCTTCAGCAGCAGCGATGGGGCCAAGAAAACACTCAGAGTTAGTGAATTCAAATACATGACATCGTCGCTTCATAGCCTACAGCTTTTCTGAGGAGATGACGATGTTATATAAGAGTGCTTATCATTTTAGGTGATGGAGCAGCTGACTGACCATCACTACGAAATCTTGTCTGTGCCCGAGAATGTTGCTGCTAACTGCATTTACATCAGAGGTCCTGCTAAAGTGGACTTCCTCCTGCACCCCACAGCCGAGGAGTGTCCCAACAGTATTCCTGTGAGTAACGGAGCATGTGCAGTAAAACAGACAGCATTCAGCAACACAAATGTGATTACAGCTTTGCCAAGATGGGATTTTATCATCAATAGAAAATAATACATTACCATTCAGGAGTACCATTAATACAATTATTTTTAAAAAAACACTCTTATTTACAAGATTTTCAATGGTCATGCCTTAACTTGACAAATTCTAGAATTGCATTAGTTTTAATTATTTCTCATAGGCATTTAATAATTTATCCATTAAACTTAATAATAATTTACACCTGAATATGAGGTGTTTTTCACTTCCAGGCTTCAAGGACAATTATATGTCACTAATGTATAATGCAAATAGAATGAATAGAAGTTATTAAGAGTAATTTTTTTACTCCTCTGTTTCAGGCTTTCCAGCGCTTGACAGACTACACCCTGTTGCCCACTGCCTGCAGTGAAGCCTCCAAACTCGGGGCAGCACTGTCCTCCCTTTGCCTACTTATCAACAGGAAACCCTACAATTGAGACACTCAAGTACAATCACAGCATAATCATATTTACTTTATTTACATCTTTTCATCATGTGTTCACTTCAGCCTGAGATTTTAGGGGCTGCAACTGTCCAAATGTTTTTCTTATGCTTTCATTTCTTAGCGAAGGTTTGTTTAGATTTGTAGAATGGACACACATTATGAGAGTATTATAATACACAACCTTGAAATAAACAAACTGTTTTCTCTGAGAGGTTTAAGTGAGGGTTCACACCAAAAATAAAATGATTTATTTACTCCTGTTTCAGTTCAGGGGTGTTTTATTCTGGACCTCAAGGTTCAACCTTGACTAAACACACCAGCCTTTTTAGCAGTCCTGGGGTGTATTCCAGAAAGCAAGGTTAACTTACCATCTGCTAAACCCTGAACTCTCGGTGGATTAACCCAAACCCTGCTTACTCCAGTTATTCTAGTTCCAAAAAAGTTCATACAGATCAGTGCATGTAAGAAAAACAATAACAACAAAAAATAGGGCCTGCTTCTTGGTTCATATCGCCACCTAACTGGTGGTCATGCAATCATTTTTCTGTTTAATCTTAAATACTTGAGAATAAGGATTATATTGTTTGTTTGATGCTAACTATATAAGTCGTCATGTCAGATATTTTATTACATAAAAACATAAAAAAGCCAATCTGCTGCTTCTGCTGCTTTTGTCACTTTCTCTCTTGACAAGAAGTGCACTTATTCAGTTGCAGAACATCTTTACTACCACATCAAATAGGAGACATTTCAGACGCGCATTCCACCTCACTTCAGTGCCAGGCAAACAGTGCTGTGCTTGCACTCTGTGGGCTGTATCCTTTCATTTGAAATGTTCTGGAGCAACCCAGCGCTGTCTCACTCATCTAACACGTCTGACCTGAAGTGGGCCAGGAAAGGTAAAAAGAGTGGAGAGTAAATAAGATTTGTGTCAGAAGTGCATTCAGCAGCGGCAGCTCTTAAAGAAATAACAGCCAATAAATCAATCAATCACTTTTATTTATATAGCACTTTTAACAATACAGATTGTAGCAAAGCACTAAACATTATCAAATAGGAGAAAAAGTGATGGTAATGTATAATGACGAGATTAAACTATTTATTTATTATTCTCTATAATCAAAACAACGATAATCACTAGAAAATAACTGAAATCCATAATCAAAATGACAATAATCACTAGAAAATAACCTATAATAACCATGGGATAGCTTGATGGATTCATCTATATTTAATTTAGAATGTGTCTGATAACTTCAACTTCAATTTCTATATATTTCTGCTGAAGTTCACAAGTAAATATGACATTTATTATGAGTTATGTGAAGATTGTTCACTTAAATTAGTTCTATTTTAGTCTAAATATTAAAATTGCTCTTGATTACAGTATAAACTGATATAGAAATCAGTACTGGTATCGTTTTATGTGAAGATTGTTTGGTTTAATGGTTTTATGAGATAGCTTTGTAATGTTGAGCAAAACAATGACTAATGACTAACAATGACAAAAAAGGGCTATTCAATGATTAAATAGCTACATGAGAAAACAATTCCATAATAAGTAATGCTGGCCTTCAGTCACAAAAAAAGATGCTATTATACAAATATTTAAAGAATGTACTGTCTTTATGTGGTTAGTACATTAATGTTTGAATGTAAAATGATTGCAATATAAAAATATATTAAAAAAGGTTACTGTTACTTGGAATTAATCGTGAAAAATATGCTTTTTTATTGATTGACAGCACTAATACATATATAAAGATCCTGGACCACACTTTTTGGAAGCTGGATAAATAATTGTTCTATTGATGTTCGGTTTGTTTAGGATATGACTATTTGTTCGAGATGCAACTATTTGAAAATCTGGAATCTGAGGGTGCTAAAAAAATCTAGAAATTGGAAAAATATTTTTCTCAAATGACGTCCTTAGCAATGCATATTACAAATCTAAAATGTTTTAATATATTTACAGTAGGAAATCTACTTCACAGAAAATGATCTTTATTTAATATCCTAATGACTTTTGGCATAAAAGAAAAATTTATAAATTTGACCCATGAGTTTCATGATTTGACCCTGATTTTGTGCTCCAGGGTTACTGGAACAGAATCTACTCCGTAGCAAGTTATCTTCAGAGAGCAAGTACTACTTACTCTTACTCTGACAGTAACCTGTTTTTGGAGCCTAAAGCTGAGGTTATCTGCTTGCTTACCTTAAACATACCCAGGTATGTCACACAACCTGCTTTCTGGAATACCCCCTGAATGCAAAGATCTGCTTGTTCACGTTTGTTTGATCAGGATTGTGGTCCTCGAAGTCCAGAGCCGAGAACCAGGTTTAAACATCTTATAAGAGGTGTAGTTTCATGGCTTCTGTAAGTATATTCTGCTATTACTAGTGGTCGTACAGTTTTCTGCCCAATTAAACATTTTATTGAACAAATGACAGAATCAAGAACAGCACCAGGTTTTTGTTCATTGAGGTGACATTGAAGTGATGTTAGATTTTTTTTCTGTGCTTATTCAACCCTAACCAAACTCAACATATTAACCTGTCAGAATGTCATAGCATTGTGGAGGCCTTTTTTTTTTTTCTTTTAAAGGTAGTAGCATCTTACAGTATGTTGTGGTGTGAGTGTAGTGTGCTTTCCAGTTGTTCCATTAATGTCATAATAGGTTTTTCCCCTCAATTGTATCGACACTATTAAAAAATTTGTTTTGCTCTCCCAATGCTTTATATCATGAGCAGTTGAGTGTTACACGATTCATGTACAACAACAAAAAAAGTCAACATCAAATGCCTTCATCACCAAAAAGGCTCATTTGTAAGATATTTTTGATAGGTATTAGAAGGGATCATTTCAATTTTCCTGTGTAACTTGTCTTTTAGAACAGGCAAGAAGGGCCAGGGTCCATGACAAATTTCATTAACTTCCTCCAGGAGACAAATAATAAAATACTACACAATATAAAAGCCTTGTATTTTCATATTTTAATGATCAGAATTGTCATTCTGATAGTTCTCACACAGCAAGCTTCTCCCGCTTTCCCCAAAAGACAAGAATTGTGAGTGAGTTCACAAGTATTTAAAGAAAGTTACCTTTTTCCACAAACCAAAAGCTACTCCGTACACATGCAACGCTATGACAGCACTTGCATCTATTTTAGCAATGTTTAAAAACATAGGTAATACATCTTGCTGTTGCATTGAATAATGGTACATATTTAAGAAACATCCTTTCACACAATGACTGGCCTGTTATGCGGTTGACAGCATATTACAAAAGTGAGTAGAGCTTAACAGATCACAGTGACACTGCACATAATAACCATTCATATTTTATTAAATATTTCTTAACAGAATTATTATTTATTCATAAGTTTATAAAGCAACAGATGTTTTAACAGTTTGGCTTCACTTTCCTGCTGATCATCAGTGGTGGTGTGGAGTCTGATGATACAAACAATAAAAACAGCTGTTAGACATCAGCTTGTGTTTGTCCTTATTATACACCATGAAACGAGACAGGTTTCTAAGCTGGTGATTGTCTGGGCAACGAAAAGCAGCAGCCAACGAATAAGCAAAGAGTTACTCTGCGAGAACTATAGCACACCAGGACAATGGGCAGCATCAGGATGTGACTCTAGCCTTGCTTTACTTGATCCAGTAGATATAAGAAATAAGTTACAATTAGTAAGAAAACTCACTGTAAAGCAGTCAATGCTCCTCCTGACCGATACACCATTAATGACCGCATTCACCAGCACCTGAAGGAGCGGAGAGAAAAACCACACATTACACTTCAATCACTGTTGTGCAAGAATATAACAGAACCGACAATCTGATGAAGAGGGATCTATTTCTGAGCTGGTGATTGGCTGGGCAACAAAAAGCAGCAGCCAATGAATAAGCAAAGAGTTACTCTGCGAGAACTATAGCACACCAGGACAATGGGCAGCATCAGGATGTGACTCTAGCCTCGCTTTACTTGATCCAGTAGATATGAAATAAAATACAATTAAGAGAGGAAGAAATCTCACTGTAGCACTGCAAATGGGTCAACGCTCCTCCTGACCGATACGCCAATAATGACCGGATTCACGAGCATCTGCAAGAGTGAGACAAAACCACACATTACACTTTAAACCACTTTTGAGCAAGAATATAATAGAACCAACAACAATCTGATGAAGAGGGAT
>JAUMHR010000076.1:347493-362838 GCA_032361145.1 Enteromius fasciolatus
AGGGAACAGACACAGTCTCTATAGTGTAATATCTAGGTGAAGAAGTTACTATGTTGGACAATGTTGGGGTCTGGACAATTTTTATTATAACTCTGATTGGAATCGTTTGAAAGAAGAAAGTCACTTACACCTAGGATAGGTGAGTAAAAGACAGTATAATAAAACAGGACAATAAGTACAACATTGTATTTATATTGTATTACAAAACACTTTTGCTGTGGGTATGTGCAAGTTTAGGTACAGGTTTTGTGATATGGGTAGGTGTAACAATAGGTCAACAGTGTAGTTATGAATGTATTTGCAGAAATGAATTAAAGATGTAACTACAAAGGTTATATACTGTACAGCTCTGGAAAAAAATAAGAGACCACTGCTGAAAAATCACTTTCCTTTGGGTTTTATTCTTAAAACTGTTAATCTTACCAATACAAAACAATGCACGTTTGTTTAATTTTTTGTGAACTGCCATCTTTGAAATATTGAGGATAAAAGCAACTTGACGCTCACTGAATCCTTTCTTTTCACTGTTTTGGTGAAAGTGTTTGTTTACTTTTGAAAGACTTCTACAACTGCAAGAAGAAAGATGTTGATTACAGCAGTGCTTTTTATACTTTTCCCGTTAAATACAATTGGATTCAGGTGCTCACCTCAATAAACAGAATGAGGTATGTTTGTGTAGAAATTTAACAAAGACATAGTCAGAGGGTGTACTCACACTAGGCAGTTTGAACTGTGCCCGAGTGCATTTGACCACCAAAGCGTGGTTCGTTTGTGTAAGTGCTCCGAAACGTGCCCGGGCAAGTACGTTTGCAGAACGCAGAACCTGATTTTGCTGAGTTCTGTGTGTCCCTGAAGGATGTGCGTACATGCACGTCCTGATTTTGCGTGTTCCTGGGTCAACATATTTTGCAAAAATTCCAAAATTTTAGCTTTGACCATATCTCTACATCTAAACCTAACCCTACCCATGAGTATTGCCTAAAATCAGAGGAAATAACCTAGTGTGAGTACACCCACAGAGATACTGATTTAGGAGTAAATTGCAGTGGTCTCTTATTTTTTTCCAGAGCTGTATATACATTTATGTACAATGTAAAAACGTGTATACACAACAGGTGCATTTTATCAAATAATTTATTTAAAATGTAAGTGCAAATTAGTTAAGGCCACCTACTTTAAAGTGAGACCATGGAAGTTTATATTTTTAATAAAATTTCATTTTTTTTTTTTAACTTTATGTACTTTTGAGGATGAAGAGGATGGTCAGCTGAAGGATGAGTATGTGTCCACTGAGCAGGAAAAACTGACTGAAAACCAGAGAAAGGGTAATATAATCAAACTTAATGTGTATGCATGGAAAGATATGCAGGAAATTTTACAGTTACAGATCAGTGGCTCTCAACTGGGTTTGCTTTAGAAAAAGATTTTAAACTGACCGTCAAATGATGACTCAATATTAAGTGCTGCAGAAAGAGTTTTATTTCTTGTAAACAGCAGTGCTCAATTAATGTCTAAGTTACGAACGTAACCCACGTTCCCTGAAGGAGGGAATGGAGACATTACATATGGGAACTCGCATGAGAGACCAATCACCTTTGAGCTTCAAAGAAAATTCAGGTGCACTACGTGAGTATAAGAGGGCACAAATGCAGTGCACCTGCAGGTTTTCGATGAGGAGCCAAGCCGGTGTCAGCATGACTCCAGGGTCGAGGCAAGAAGGTGCAATGTCTCCATTCCCTCCTTATGGGAATGTGGGTTACGTTCGTAACCAAGATTACCCTTTTAGTCTAATCACTTTGACGTTACATATGGGAACACCCATGGAAAGGGCCACGACCCTGAGGCTGTGTTACGCGGAGACTTCCGTGCCGACAGACAAGCATTGCAACAGAGGAGTCTACATGTAACCCAAGGCCCTGGGGCCAAAGTAGGGGCCCTCGCAGGGCTGCCAGTTGTTACTGAAGCAGTTGGTTGGGGATGCAGAGCACATGTTTCTAACTTACCGTTTCTACATGTGGAATTTTTTTAACAATTTAATATATCAATAAGATTACGGATATAATTGAAGGGAAACACAGCCTGGCTGACTGTGGAATATTGAGATTTGTAGCCACACCCTCTAGTGCCAAGACCCAGTAGGAGCACAGTCAGAGCTACTCCGCTCTAGTTCTGACTGCGGGGCAAAAGGACTCAGGTTCACCTATTCCAAAGGGAACACTGAAAAAAAACACATGGATCCCATGGGAATGGCGCAGCAAGCAGACACTAGTTGGCCTCCCGCTCATCTGCTGTCTTCAGTGTAGACATGGGAGGACACAGCCTCTATGCGGGGGTCGTAAAAGGTCACAAAGGTGTTGGATGTCGCCTAGCTTGCAGCCTTACAGATATCTGCTAGTGAGGCGCCATGTGCCATAGGAGGAAGCAACACTCCATGTGGAGTGTATAAATAAGCCAGGGAGATGGCATCTACCACCTCTTAACCTGTTTGGAGACGGCATTCCCTTTCTGCTGACCACCATAGCAGACAAGGAGCTGCTGGCAGCATCTGAAGCTCCGAGTGCGGTCTACATAGAGACGCAAAGCATGTACGGGACACAACAACCCTAACGCCGGGTCTGAGCTTGCTGGTTCACTTCCTGATCGCGGAAGGCTGTGGTAGGAACCTTGGATGCGTAGGCACTCTTCGTCGACAGAGAAGGCTTGTCCCCTACCCTCTTAATGGATGTCAAGACATTCCAGATCCACTGATTCAAGTGGCTTGAATGGGACCCTGCAGCAGGCCATGGTGGGCGACGGCAAGGTTCCAAGAGGGCACAAGTTTTTTTATTATTTAAAAACTTAAATAAGGCCATCAAACTCATGCACAATACTTTTGAGTTACCAGTTTATTAGGCTAGAATGTTTACTTCAAAATGATGTGAAAATCAATCCATTTACTTTTTCAGAGAAAACAATATATTAATTAAAAATTTTAAAGACATTTTTTTGCAAGGGAGTGAGAATGTCCATCCAATATTTAGTTATTCTCATCTGAAAAGACAAAGACCCCTGCCTTAATGACCCATTAGTGACTGTGACTGAAGCAGGTAAGAAAGAATGTGAGGAGAAAAACTGTTTTTTGTTTTTTTTATTATTATTTGTATTTTACAACACAATATAATTAAAATATACATAATAAAGGTCAAAAACATATCTCTGTGGATCTCTGTACGCCTGTCTTGTAGAGGGAGCTCTTGCCTGAGCAATAGTGTCTATCACAGCCGAAGAGAGGCCGGAGAGGTCTGACGCATCTCGTCCAGGAGCCAGACGTGCAGGTTCCAAAGATTGGGATGCGGGTGCCAAATTGTGCCCATCCCCTGAGAAAGAAGGTCCTTCCCTCAAGGGGATTTTCCAAAGAGGGGCTGCCACAAGGAGCATAAGGTTGGCAAACCAGGTCCGAGAGGGCCAGTGTGGCGCTACTAGCAGAACCTGCTCCTTGTCCTCCCTGATCTTGCACAGGGTCTGTGCGAGGAAGCTCACTGGGGGAAAGGCATACTTGGGCCCCGAAGGCCAGCTATGTGCCAGTGCATTCCTGCCAAGGGAGTAAAACAACCAGCAGTGGGCAGACTCGGGGGAGGCAAAGAGATCGATCCGAAGTGGCTCCAAATCAGCTGGACTACCTGGGGGTGGAGCCGCCTTTCTTCAGGGTGGGTGGACTGCCGTGAGAGCTGGTCGGCTCTCGAGTGTCCCTGGAATGTAAAAAGCGTGCAGCTATTTCAACCCCATTTGACTCCACAGATAGCGAGCAAATTGTGACATGCGGCGGAAGTTTCAGTTCATATATCTGACTGTTTGTGTTTATTAACAAAATTATATACATGCAAATTGAGTATGCAGTGCATCGTCAATGCATCGTGTGCATCGAGATATTGTATTGAACCGAATTGATGACATGCTAATCGTAATCAAACTGAACCGTGAGACCAGTGTAGGTTCACACCCCTACTGAACAGGAAGCGACACACCGGGGAAATGCCAGTCAGGAGAGTGCCAAGGTGCCATGCCCTTTTCAGGACTCAATCGTGTAACCAACGCTGAAACTGTCTCATGTGAAGCAAGCACAGCAGCGTCACCACTGCTGCAGCTGCCATATGCACCAGGAATCTCTGAAAAGTTTTGAGAGGAACCGCTGTCTTGTGCCTAAAGAGATCTATGCATTTCAGCATGGTCTGCGCTTGCTCGTTGGTAAGACGGCCAGTCATTTCGACCTAGTCCAGCTCCATGACGAGAAAAGAGATCCTCTGCAGTGGGGAGAGTTTGCTCTTTTTCCGGGATGACCTGAAGACCCAGATGGCTGAGGTACGGTGTGCACAACAGATCTCTTGAGTGAGCTATTATCAGCCAGTCATCGTTGTTTAGGATGTGGATGCCCATCTGCATCCTTCAGGTTAATGGCTGTGAACCAATCCTGGGGCCGAATGCACGCTATGATGTGCTTTGGCGTGAGCATCCAGGATGGGTCTCAACGTATGCTCTTTATGGGCATGATGAAGTAAGGACTGTCCGTATCAGCCACCACGAGGGGCTGGGAAGCTGTAACCACACTCTGAGACAGGTCACTAGGGTAAACAAGGGAACGTTTACCACCGTGCTCACAGAAAAGACATGAACTCTTTTAGAAACAATCTACTCTCCAACTTCAATATCGAAAGCCAAGGGGGTCTCCAGCTCAAAAAGCGGCGAGGGCTCCGAAACGAAAGTCTGCAGGTGCACTGCATTCGTGCCCTCTTATACTCACGTAGTGATGAGGTGCACCTGAATGCAATCTGTGCATGCAAATGTTCACTGGTCTTTTCTTTTAAGGTCAATGGCAACTGGTCTCTCATGTGAGTTCACATATGTAACGTCGAAGTGATTCAACTGAAAAGGTAAGTTAAGTTTCAGGCAAAAATTAGCTATTTTGATTATTTTGTGTGTTATTTTGTTCAGGCATGTATGATTGCAGCTGACCACAGATATTTGCTACCAAAATATTTTGTAAGCCAGTGTCGCCCAGCCCTGCAAAGTTTATCAGGTGCTGTGAAAATCACACTGTTAATCACAGAATCAAAGACACTAATGTCTAACTGCAAAAAACAAACCACTGTGGACAGTTTTGAAAAAAAAGATAACTGAAGCAATTTGCAGATGTTCTGACTAATCCATTTCATTGGAGACTACAAAATAAATAATCTGAAGGCTAATGCAGAGCTGGGAGCTTGAAAGCTCACAGAGGAACCACTGAGTTGGATGGCAACAGTGAAGACCACAAAGTCAAGAAGAGCCAGCATAGATGATGCAAGCTTCAGGTTGGGTGGACAGGGCCAGCAGAGACAAAGGATTCAGGAGGCTGGACAGGACCAGTAAAGACAAAAGAGCTTGGAGGCTGGTTGGATCCAGAGGAGGAAAGAACAGGAAATTGGTCCGAACTAGAAAAAAAGTCAACTGGAACCAGCAAAGAGAGAAAGCACAAGGGTGGGGTCTTGTTCTGTGTAAAGGTTCATCAATATCTCTTTATCCACCCATTCTGAGGTGGATTATGTAACAGACTTTGATCTGATATCATGCTTCAACTATGCACCATAAGGGGGCACTAGGGAGCTATAACAGCCTCTTTCTCCTGCAGTCAGAGGTCTGTTGTAACATGCAACAGTCTCAGACTTCAGGGCTATAGATCCATAACACCGTGTCTACACAGGACGCAAGTGACGCAGCACAACATGACCAAATAAAATAGAAACTACAATAAGACAATAGCTATCTACACTGGATGTGGCATGGAGTGACACAGCACAACAAATTCACAAAAGAAAACTGGTGCTGTATTCTATTTATGACGTATTAACATAAGTTTCAAATTATGTCAACTGGTCGCTTTGTCCCGTCCAGTGTAGACTGCAGAGTGCCATAGCTACTTTTGTAATCAATTCTAAATCGCTCATTTATAGACTGTGTGATAATGCTATTCATGCTAGCACAACATTATCTTCAGTCGCTTAAGGTATACATTAAGGAGAAGATGTTTACCTTGATTCAAGTAGCTGATTGTACTCCATTTTGTTTGGGGGAATATAACTAAAGCATTATTTCTTCCACCCATGGTGTTATTCAACGTTATGCCTAATACACTGTACATAAATTTCTAGTTCATCCTCAGCTGATGTCTTCTGTCAGCTTCTGATCATTAAGTGAAACAATATCTTCACCAGCAAGAAAATAGTATCACTAAGTGACTATCAGCTCGAACGCAGATACTGGGAAGTCTAGAAAAAAGACCAGCTGATGAGAAGAAGAGGGTACACAAATCAGGTTTCTGTGTGATGCTTTAGAAATCATTATATATCAAGAAATTATATATCAATTAAAAACGTAAAATCTCTAAATTCGTCCTTTAAAACCCATTTTACCACTGAAATTGTACATCAAAATCATGTTACAAAATATTTTCGTTTATGAATTATAAAAATTTATAAACAGCACCTAAATGTATGTGTTAAAAAATGTCAGTGACACATTCTGTGACCCCTTTTCCACGTGTTTAATCAGTTCACCTTTGTCCTTATTAGTTGATCCTCCTCTAATATTGTAACAAATGATCAGGGAAGCAGTCGGATCCAAATGCAGAGTGTTTTATTAGAAACTCACAGGAGAGTAAACAGGCTGAGGTCGACAACGGCAGACAAGGAGGCAAAACCGAAAGAGAGTCCAGTAAACAAAGCAATAAATCGGGCGATCAACAAACAGAGTCCAGGGGGAAGAAATGAGAGTCGTAAAACGAGAGGCAATAGAGGTCGGCAACGTGAATCCAGGTAAACAATACAAATACAGAAAGACAGGGGAAAACGCTTACAAGGGTGGTACAAGACACACGCAATGATGAGCGGGGAACACTGGGAATTCTGGGGTATATATACAGGGGTTAATGACACGAGAGGGGTGGAGAACATATCAGTTACTAGGGCAACACATGAGGTGGGTGGAGACAGGGTACACAGGTGACAGAACATACATGGAGTGGAATAACACAGACATATTACAAGGAGGCTGGAAGTGCCATCCCTAAAACTAGACTGGCACTTCCAGCAGATCATCACATAATCCCCCCCTAAGGAGCGGCTTCCAGATGCTCCAGACTTGGAGCCAGCAGAAGCGGCCTCCAGGGTGGGGCTGACAGCAGAGAAGTCCATCTCGATCCTTCAGGCAGGACGAGTGCTATCCTGAGCTGATCAAACAGTTCTGATACCCTCTAGGGAGGAAAAGATTACTGCACAATCCTCCGGGGCCGGCCAGACAAAGATCCTGCTCCCCAGTGCCGATCAGGCAGCGACCTTGTCTTTCAAGGTGGGGCAGGCAGCGGAGAAGCCCACCGAGGGGGAGCCAACAGCGGAGAAGCCCACGGGGGTGGAACAAGCGGTGGAGACGTCCCTCTGGGCGGAGCAGAGGCCGGAGACGTCCCTCGGGCGGAGCAGGTGTCGGTGAAGCCCTCCAGGGTGGGACAAGTGGTGGAGACGTCCCTCTGGGTGGAGCAGGTGTCGGTGAAGCCCCCCGGGGCGGAACAGGCAGCAAGACCTCTCTGGTTTGGCCAGGTGGTGACTGTACCCCACCTGACTGAATTTGCACCCTCGAGAACCAACCAGCCTTAGCCAACGCCCTTAGAAACCTGACCTATGGAGAGTGCACCCCTCAAAGCCGGTCTGGCCCTGTATTTGCCCTCTTAGACCGGCCTGACTGAGGGTGCACCTTCCAAGACCCGACAGTCAGAGGCAATGCCCTTCGAGACCTAAAATGGAGAGAATGCGCCCTTCATGACCAAACATGGAGAGAATGCGCCCTTTGAGACCAGACATGGAGAGATTGCGCCCTTCGCGACCAGACATGGAGAGACTGCGCCCTTCGTGACCAGACATGGAGAGATTGCGCCCTTCACGACCAACCTAACAATGGATGTGCCCATCGTGACCCAACAGTCAATGATCTCGCCCTTTGTGACTGACTGGACTGACCATGTGCCCTCTGGCAACCGTTCAACAATGATCGCGGCCCCTGTGACCGACCGAACCAAAATACAGAGACCCTCTTGGGTTGTGCAGCCACCAGTGGAGACTCTGAGGACTCTACGGCCGAAGCCAACATCCCCAGAGATAGTGCAGCCTCTGGCGGACCCAATGGAATCTCCGGGCCAGCAATGAACATTGGCGTGCACTGATTGCATCCAGCTGGAGCTGATCACCGTGTGAGTATAAATAGGCAGCTGAGACATTGCATCATTAGGTTTTGCGGTACAGTACGATTGGCGAAGGGATGTGACGTCTCCATTCCCTTCTTCAGGGAATGAGGGTTACATACGTAACCAAGATGTTCCCTTTCAGTTGGTCACTCCAAGTCACGTCGATTATGACAGACGAATTGGAATCCCTACTAAAACGCCATGGACGCTGACCCTTCCAGTGTCCTGCGGGAGTCTCACCACAAGAGGCCAGTTACTGTTATCAAAGCACTAACCATTCAGTAACTCTGGAACACTGGGAACGTCCCAATTCATTAAACAGAGACGTACGGAAGTCCAGCCTTCCACAGGAGGATACCAGTTCCACACAAAGGCTATAGAATCTAGCGAATGTGTTCTGGGTCACCCAGCCCACAGCTCTACAGATATCTGTCAGCTAGGTGCCACATGTCAGCGCCTAGGACGATGCCACACTGTTGTAGAGTGGGCCCATAATGAGTACCTACAGGCCTGGTAAGGGAAGCATCCCGTTTCAGGTGGAAGCGGCGGCAGGACACAGTTGCATCCCTAACGACCGCTCCACTTCATCTCCAGAATTTGACTCCTTCCAATGCAGCGATTGACATCAGGTCATCGGGGGGAGTATCGAAGGTAACGACTGGTACCCCTTGCGGGGGGCCAGACTGCTCAGATGGCAGCTCCTCTGGTAGTGGAGAACCGGTGGAAGGAGGAGCCCTAGGAGGGGAATTCCTCACCGTTACCGTTAGACCAGTCCGCCCTCTGTCAGAAGCAGCGCAATGCAATCAGTGCATGCCAGTGTTCATTGCCATGTTTTTATACACGCAAAGTAGACTGGTCCCAATTCATCGGCCATATCAGACGTGACTCTGAGTGACCGACTGAAAGGGAAAAATAAATAAAATGTATATTCCACCTTTTATCAAAACTAACTTCAAACCACCATTGAGAGTTTGTAATAACTTCTGATTGCCATTGTGTTTTGGTCATGTAATGTTGCTGAAATATGTTATTTCCTCAGAATTGTGCTTGTGGAAGAGTAAATAAAGACTGACAGCTTAAAGCTGCTAATGTTCATCAGTAAACCTGTGGTAAATTAATAGAAATGATGATTCTGTCTGAGCTATATACATTTTAAAATAAACACGCACTGGTGTAGCCTAACAGATGTGCAAACTGATTCGAAAACTATTAAAACTAATTTGAACTAAATTATAATGTTGGATATGTTGTGTTCCTTTGTGCAGTGGCTTAGATTATGAGGCTTTGAGTATGTATAAATGTCAACAAGATGATTTTTTATTTATTATTATTATTTTTTTCAGAAAATGTAATCTTGTTAAAACTGAGTATCAGTATTGATATCAAAAAAATGTAAACGATACCCATCCCTAACTGTGTGTGTGCACTTTGATGGGTTAAATGCAGAGCACAAATTTCAAGTATGGGTCACCATACTTGGCCAACCCCACCAACCATGCTGTCAGTGAATATAACCCAAAATTTTGTGTTTCAACTCCCCGGATGAGAACCACTGCCTCTGAACAATACAAATAATTATAATATTTTAAGAACAATCCTGACAGACTCCTAATGTTATTGAACTGAAAACACAATGCCCAGTGTTGACTGAAAACAACATAGTTATAAATCATTACACTACTTTCAGTTACAGATGTCTCAATTTCTGAGAATGTTACCTCTGAACTGGATGAGATCTCCAAGGTATAGTGGCATTGCTGTATATTTGTGACTGGTGACAGTTTTTGTTTTGCAGAAATCAAAATTAGAGAACAACTCACAATTCCCTAAATTTCAAGGTCCTAAATTTCACTGCTTAGAACTTGTTCTAACAGGAGTTTTTAAAGCATATATCATAAGCTTATTGTATTCTAAAGGAGTCTGTGAGGCAGACTCGTCAGACAGCGGCTCCATTTGCAAGCCGTTTATTAAGTCGTGGTCAAACAAACAATGGTCAATCACTGCAAACAGATACACAAAAGGGAGAGCAAAACATAGGCTGGATTGGGTCTGCGGTGTCGATCTGCTTGTTCAGTGAGTCTTCGGACAGCCCTCTGGAGATGCAAATGGGCTTGGTTCCACGTCTCCTCGCTCCTCTGTAACCAGTGATCAAGGGCTGGCAGGCTAGAAGATTCTCCAGTCCAGGGAAACATGGGTGGTTGATAGCCAAGAATACATTTAAAGGGTGTCATACCTGTGGCGGGTTTTTGCAGGGAGTTCTGGGCGTACTCTGCCCACGGGAGGTATTTACTCCAGTCATGTTGGTTGGAAAAGCAATATGATCTTAGGAAACGTGTCAGTTCTTGGTTGAGCCTCTCTGCTTGGCCGCTCTATTGGGGGTGATAGCCGGAGGTAAGGCTGACATTTATATTCATTTGCGTGCAGAATGCCTTCCATGTTCCATTATCGCGGTGGTGGTTTCCCAGGCTGTAGGCAGTTTAGTGAGCGGGATGAGATGACAAGTTTTGGAGAAGCGATCTATTATGGTTAGTATGATGGTGTAGCCATTAGATGGGGCAGATCTGTAACGAAGTCCATAGCTATGTGAGACCATGGTCTCTCCAGGATAGGTAAAGGATGAAGGAGACCGGCTGGTTTCTGATTAGATGATTTAGTGATGTTACAGATGGGGCACTGGTTAACAAATTGTATCACATCTGTGGTCAGGGTGAACCACCAGAAGCGGTTGCTGACCATTTCTGAAGTGACATTGACTCCTGGATGACCGGCACTAGGTGAGTCGTGTATAAGGTGGAGGAGTTTATTACGGAGTGACCGTGTGAAAAACAGAGCCCAGCGTGCCTTTTGGCACTGCGAATATACTCAAGGTTTCTATGATCTGTTAGCACTAGGAATGGCATTTTGGACCCCTCCAGCCAATGACGCCACTCTTCCAGGGCAGATTTCATGGCTAGCAGTTCCCGGGCACCAACATCATAATTGCGTTCTGCTGTGGTTAGTTTATGTGAATAAAGAGCTCAGGGGTATAGTTTGCCTGGGTTGCCATGTCTCTGTGATAATACTGTGCCTATGCTCGTGCTGGATGTGTCAGCTTCTACCGTGAACTCCTTTTCTGGATCTGGGTGTCGCAAGATGGGGGCTGTGGTGAATCTGGTTTTAAGGTCTGCGAACGCTTGTTCCCCTTGTGGTGTCCATTTCAGGATAGTGGGCCCCTTCTTAGTCATAGAAGTTAGCGGTGCAGCAACCTGACTGAAATTTAGAATAAAGCGACAGTAGAAGTTGGCAAATCCAAGGAATCTTTGTAGATCTTTGATGGTGCGTGGGAAAGACCAGTTAAGTACTGAAGTTACTTTCTGCTCGTCCATGGTGACCCCTCGTGGCTGATGATGTATCCAAGGAACGAGGTGCTGGTTTGATAAAATTCACATTTGGTTAATTTGACATACAATTTGTGCTGAATGAGGTGTTTCAGGACGTTTCTGACACGTTGAACATGGGTCTGGAGATTTTCTGAATAGATCAATATATCATCAATATATACAATAACGTAGCGGTTCAGCATCACCTGATATTCGTAGTGCCCTGTTGTCGTCGAGAAGGTTTTCCATTCGTCCCCCTCTCTTATCCTGATGAGGTTATAGGCACTCCTCAGATCCAACTTTGTAAAGTATCTGGCCTTGTGTAGCTGTTCCAGAGCTGCAGGTACAAGCGGCAGTGGGTAACGGTATTTTACTGTCACTTCGTTGAGGCCTCTGTAGTCGATCCAGGGTCTGAGACTGCCATCCTTCTTTTTCACAAAGAAAAACCCGGCCGAGGCTGGGGATATGTAAGGTCTGACGAAGCCCTTGTTTAACTCCTCCTCGATGTAAGCCCTCATACTTTCAGTTTGTGACAGGGGAAAAATTCGACCCTTAGGTGGTGTAGCCCCGGGCAGGAGTTCAATAGCACAGTCCATAGCTTGATGCGGTGGTAAGTAGGTAGCTTTCTCTTTACTGAAGGCCTCCTGAAAGTCAAGGTATTCCTTGGGCAGTGCACTGAGGTCTTCTTCGTGAGGAACCTTTGAGGTGGTAGAGGTAGAAAGCTTGTGCAGGCCCTGTAGACATCGATTGTGACAGTGTTCCGACCACTTTACGATCTGACGTTCGGTCCAGGAAATAACGGGGTCATGGAGTTCGAGCGAGGGGAGTCCGAGAATGATGGGGTGCTCAGGTCAGTGTAGTGTGAATAATAGGATGGATTCTGAATGCATGGGTCCAATGAGAAGTGTCAGGTCCTTGGTGATGTAGGAGACTTCTCCGGAGCCCAAAGGTCTACCGTCTAAGGCTGCCATAGCCACATGGGATCCACATGGAATCAGAGGAACATGTGTTAGCATATGCGATTGCTTCATCAATGAAATTACCCTCAGCCCCTGAATTGATGAATGCAGTGGTGGTAATGCTACTTCCATTTACTAAGAGAGTTACAGGTAAAGTCATTGAATAAAAAATTGAACCTTCACTCACCCGGGGTGTGGCTTTATGGGGTCTCACTGGACAGTTGGCCCTGACGTGTCCTGGCTGACCACAGTAGAGACATAGGTTGTCACGGAACCGTTGATCACACTCTTCCTCAGTGAAATGGGTTCTACCGATCTGCATGGGCACCATGGTGAGAGACCGCTGGAGTGTAGCGAGCTGACAATGAAGAGCGCCCTTCCCGGCATGAATGCATCAGATTGTTCACCTGAATAACTAGCTCCATGAATTGTTCATACATTTTCCCCTCGTCCCAGCAGGCTAGCTCTGACTGGAGCTCTGGAGTTAGTCCCTTGTAGTACATGGCCTTCAACGGTTCAGGTGGCCAACCTGTTTGAGCCGCTAGGGTGTGGAAACGAAGCGTGTACTCAGCCGCTGTGGTGGTGCCCTGTTTAAGTGATAAAATCTCCTGACTGGGTTCTCTGGTGCCTCCAGTGGCGTGATCAAACACCTCGCAGAATTGTCATAGAAAGGCTTGATAACTGGGAAAGTTCATGCTTTGTCCAGAGCGCGGTAGCCCAGTCCAACACTCTTCCTATCAGGAGAGAACAAACCAGCGAAACTTTGCTGTCATCATTGGGAAAGTTATTGGGTTGTTGGTTGATGTAAAGGTTGCACTGCATCAAGAACCCCTTACATTTCCCGGTGGCACCATCATATTTCTCTGGAAGTGAAATTCGTGTGGCATGACTGGCAACACTAGGCGCTGGCAGTGGTACTGGAGCAGGCGGAGCGGCAATGGCTGCCAGTGCTGGTGCTTGAGTGAGAGTAGTCACAGATGTATTTAGAGCCTGTAATGATCGCACCATCTCCTCCGTGAGGCGAGTGAAATTATCCAGCTGTTGTTGGTGCGTAGCTTGCACCGATCCTTGCTGAGATAGTTCGCGGGCCAGTTGATACACGGCCGCTGGATTCAATGGCGGCAAAGTTTTCTGTGAGGCAGACTCGTCAGACAGCGGATCCATTTGCAAGCCGTTTATTAACAAAGTCGTGGTCAAAAAAACAATGGTCAATCACCGCAAACAGATACACAAAGGGTGGAAGGGACTGCGGACTTTCATTAGCAGAGAGAATAAAAAGGCTAGTGTCATAGTTTGGGGGATCTTTTCTGCAGAAAAAGAAGGTGGGCCTCTTATACAGATTATACAGATAAACAACAGGGTAAACGCATACAGTTCCTTCCCTGCAAGGGTCTCCCAATCAGTCAGCAATTTTCATGCTAGACATTTCCCGTGTCACGCAGGAAAACAGGTAAAGCAATTCCTTGAAGAAGAAAACATTAAAGTCTGTGTAAAGTCATTATTAAATGTGTGTTCTAAATGTTGTCACACCACAAGTAAATGAGGTAATAAAAGTGTCTCATGATTGAACGGGTGAACCACTGATACTTCTGTGCTCTAGCTGTGTGTGTTCAACTTGAAGCAGCACTGCACAGAACAATCAGTGTTTGACATCAAAGTCTTGAGTGACTCTTGAACAGCGAGAGCGGTTCAAGGTATAACTCCACCATTAAGTATTAAATAGTTCATAATCTTTGTAACATATTTCAGCAATGCATTTCCAACATATACCCCCAGTTTCACAGACAAGGCTTAAGGTAGTCCCAGACTAAATTGCATGTTTTTTCAACTGTCTGTCTCAGTTGAAAATATCTTGCTCTGGCATATTTTTAAACATGTCAGTGTCATGGTTCTGTGTTAAGTTGCACACCTGTAATATTTTCTTATAAGGCATTTTTATAAAAGTTACTTAAATATCTTAATTTAAGTAATGCCTAGTCCTGTTTTAAGCTAAGCCCTGTCTGTGAAACCGGGCCATAATGTATTTACAAACAATTCTCAAAATTGAATTTACACAGTCTTTAAAATAATGAAATGGCCAGCCCAGAGTACTCATTTAAACTCAACTGAAAAAAAATAAGAATTCCCTAATCCCTAATCCTAGAAAAGGCTGGAAGAAGAGTGAACAAGAACACAGCCGTACAATTAGAGAAAAGCTTGTGTTATACTTTCCATGTGCATGGGTCTACTAGGGTCTGCGGGAAATGGTCATCAGAGGCTCTGCGTGGACATCCGCATACCTCTCATTTTTCCAGACAAGTAAGAAAGGTCAGTAGTCTACAACAGCACCAAACAGCGCATGCTCAGACTATGGTGAGAAGCGCATCGCAACTCAAACTTCTACAATCCGTCAATAGAACAATATAAAGGCAGTCAGATGTGCAGTAACTCTGGGCAATTGTTTGTTTACATGTTTGTTTACTGTTCAAGCTGATCTTGCATGGAACACTTTCGGCAGAATAAATACAAGTAGTCCATTTCCATGATATATGTGTACATAGCCAGATTGCCCACGCAAAAAGTATAACACAGACTTGGCTATCATGCTGTCATTTAAAGCAAGGGCCTCTACAGCTGTAACCCTCCAAAAATTCTCTAAAAAACCCTCCACTGTTCTCTAATTTTGATTACTGTGTTTTCAACAAACAAACATTAACCTTTTCAGTGGTGAGTTTAAAATATTCCAGCGGTCCCCCCAGAGTGAGTTTTTTTTAGGCGACCGTTATTTAGAACGTTCGCCTTT
>JAUMHR010000076.1:416717-437038 GCA_032361145.1 Enteromius fasciolatus
GCCAGGATCCTTTCTGCTTAAAGGGTTCACCTGGATATGCTGTAAGTGGATGGATGTGTGCTTGGCCATGACATGCCCAAACATTCAGACCACTACTCACATGTTCTCAGACCCTCAGGTGCTAAGGCAACACAAGTTCTCTATGACAATCTGGGTTAGGTGTAACCTCTACGAGTTTACCCCTCGCCTTGGACTACTGTTTTCATTCTCCTGGCCCCAAGTTGCCAGGGCACGTTTACATTTATGGTCATTCTTCTATTGTATCATGGCATGATTGGAATGTGTTCCCAAAGCATCTTAAGAAGAAGTTGGTTATTTCCGTAACCTGAGATACGGGAACAAGTACTGCTTTCCTTGCTGTGCTAAAATAGCTGCACAACTCAGTCATCTCTTCAGTCGAAAATAACCTGAATCCTATGGCGAAGCGGGTGCTTATGAAGCCAGAGGCCCAACCCATTCTGGCAGGCTTCGCAACCATAGGTTTGTTCAGCACTGCTTGGTTCACCGACTGAAAAAAAAGGCTTCAGTTAGGAGGAGTTTTCCCATAGCATCTTAAGCAGACACAGTACTCGTTCCTGTATCTCGGGAAACTGAGGTTACAAAAGTAATGGAATATGTTAATTTTAAAACGAGATAACGTTTGTGGCTGGCTGTGTTTATGCAAATGGTTTTTAATGTAAGGCAAAGCATCTCTCTTTAACCATATCTGGGGCTCTTTTCTTTAATCCAGTGACTACAACAATGGACAAACCACCTGAATTCTTCCTGACTTTAGAGCAACTGGGGTGTTTTGTTCTTGGTTTCTTGCTTTTGATTGCAATTATTACAAATATCCTCATGTGTCATCATAATAAAAGGAAGAAAGGTGGGTGCAAACCTACAGGCCAACACAACAAAGCACAACTCTTTCAATTAATTGTTGGCAGAACATCTTGTGGATCCATCAATGCCTTTATTTAGATAAATCTCACAAAACCTGTCAAAGATCAGCATGTCCATAATTAAAGGCAAAATGAATAAATAAAATATAAGAAATTACATTTTACACGAGACAACTTGAACACCATTGAAAATTACAACTGAACCAATTGTGTTTCCCCTCATTATTATAGCAGCTGTGGCTCAGAAGAGATACATGAACCTGCAAGCCCCGCCTGACAGAGAGGAAAACAACTACAGAGACTCTGTGCATCTCGTCAAAGTCACAAACAACAGCAGTGGTGCTGAGGGTAAGTGTGTTTTACTCTGTGCTGAAGTTACACGGATTACCTCTGTTTTCTGTATTTGTGAATTGTTTTCTCTGTTCCCTTGTAGTTCCCATATCTCCTCAGCGTATCTGGGCTCAGAGTAGCATTGAGAGTGGATCATATGACACAGACTATGAGCAACATGACATCAGTCCGGAAACAGTTTTTCCTTTATCCACTTTTCAAAGTTAGTCATTAAGTATTATGGACAATACTGAGAAAGCAGGAGAGAGCCGGGATGGTTGTAGGTAGTTAGTTACTAACTAAAGTAACTAATTGCATAAAGTAATGCATTTTTTACTGGTCTTTTCTCAACCATATACATTTTCGATGCTATAGAAAAGAACATTGAAAAGAACAAAATACAGAATGATACCTGCTTAAGACAGTAGGTAGGTCGCATGCAAGGATGGTAAGGAGGCATGGAGGTTTCAACCGCCTAGTTCCCCTGAAAAAACGGACAACAAGGTTGTCTTTTCCTACTTACTGTTCTGCAATAGGATCAACCTGAAGAGGTGTCTTGATGACAGACCTCCTTGATAATTTATGTATGACACCACTGTCATGCTGTCCAAGCGATGTTGTGTCCCCTCAGGTCTGTAAGGAAGGTTTGGCAGGCCCTACATACTGCCAGCATTTCCAGGAAGTTGATGTGAAACCTGAAATCATTTAGCCTAAATGATTTCATAATTATCATTGGCAATTAAAAACCATTAAAATTTATTGATAGATTGATGCACCAAATATAATATTAGGTGAAAAAGGAGCACAGTGCAAACAACATTAATTAATTGATTATAATTAATGAATTTTATATAATTAATGAAATTAATGAATATATATATATATATATATATATATATATATTTTTTTTTTTTTTTTTTATTGAAAATGAAAATAGCCTCAAGGTCTTATTAAATGTTCATAGTAAACATATACACTATAAAGTTTTTAAAGGGGTTGGGGACGTTTTTATGATGTGCTTTTAATATCATTAGGATTTTAATATCAGAAAATGACTGCATGGGTCACTTCTTACTGTAAATTAACTAGGGGTGTAACGATTCGCGTATCGTACGATTCATGGTCATTTTCCAAATCATCAAAGTGATCATTTGTATCTACTTGTTAGTGGAGACCTGAGAGAGCAGTGCCCGTGCGTGTCATTATTCAGTTGTTTGGAATGCACTTATCCACAAGTGGAGCGATGTGATTTCCTCATTATCTTCAGCTGGGATGTATCTGTGATAATGAACTTTGCGGTGTGCGTCAGCAGATTTGTTAAGGGACAGATGCATTGCATAAAATCCTTTTATTAAAAAAAAAGTTTTTTATTAGCATATTTTAAAAACATATACAAAATATTAAATGTATGTTTATTTGCAACAGTTATGCTATCAACAATAAAAAGACATTTATGACATTAAAACAGCGACATCTGCTGACAGACATTGTGTTGCGTTCGTTATCACAGGAACATCCCAGCTGAAGATAATGAGGAAATTACATCTCCACTTGACAAGTGCATTCCAAATGACTAAATAATGACACGCATGTGCACTGCTCTCTCAAGTCCCCACTAACAAAGGGATAGGGATGATCACTATGATTTGGAAAATTACCATGAATCGTTCGATACACAATACGCGAATCGTTACACCCCTAAAATTAACATTACACAATAGTCAACACGAACAGTAAAGCTTTAAGCTTTAAAGCAACATTTGTTACAACCATCCCAGATCTCACCTATTGTATGTAAGTGTGTAAGTGTTGTAAAATCCATTCTAGATTGGATTTCTTTGTAGATGACATGAGATAAAACGTCTCGGGGGTATGAATATAACCCTGGTTCCTTAAAGGAAGGTGACGAGCCACTGCGTCAAAATGCTATGTAAAGGCCTCGGCGTGACCACGCTCTGAATCTGCTATAAAACCTGTCCAATAGGGGATCAGGACGTCAGGTGATTTCATGATCCAGGGAGCTTAAAGCACATGTGATGAGACCAAACACCAGCCTCAGGAATGAAGCAAGCGCTTGGCAGGGATGCAGTGGGTGTGGCTAAAGATGCAGTGTCTTGTTCCTTCAAGGAATCAGGGTTATATTCATAACCCCGAGTCAAAGACTGAGACACCTGCCAAATAGGCTTTTGAGGCCCCCACACTTCTAGTTGAATGAGCTCTGACCCACTAGGTCTGGAAGAAAGTATTTCAGGTCCTGGAACACTGCTAACATTTCCAGCAGTTGATGTGCAAACGACACTGTCGGTTGCTCCACCGGCCATGGGCTAGGCGACCATGTATGATCGCCCACCCAACGACACTGAGCAACCAGCACCGGCCCTGATTCTAGAAACTTTTAGAAACCCTTTGTCCATTAGCCACCACTGAAGTGGCCTCATGTGCATCGAAATCTAGTCCCAAATTACGCCTAGATAAGATGTTCTCTGAACTGGAGAAAGCATGTTTTTCTTGGCATTTAGTCTTAGTCCTCATGTGGGTGAGGACGACATCTCGATCAACCAATCCTCTAAGTAATTTAGAATGCGGATCCCCTGAAGCCTCAATGGGGCCAGGGCCGCGTCCACCACCTTCGTGAAGGTACGAGGCAAGAGTGCCAGACCAAAGGGAAGGACCCGATATTTATAAGCCACTCCTTTGAAAGCAAATCTCAGGAACCTTCTGTGTGAAGGATGGATCGACACATGGAAGTATGCATCCTTCATATCTATCGTGACAAACCAGTCCTTGGACCTGATTTGATGTACGACCTGTTTTAGTGTAAGCATTTTGAACTTCAGCTGACTGACTGAGCGGTTCAGTTGCCTGAGATCTAAAATAGGCCTCAGTCCTCCATCCTTTTTTTGGAACCACAGAATACTGACTGTAAAACCCTAACTCTCTGCCCGCAGGCGGAACCATCTTGTTGGCCGCTTTTTCTAAGAGAATGGCTACTTCTTGATCTAGCACTTGAGCCTGATTGAGACCCACCACTGGGAATCACCCCATTGTAGCGTGGCGGTCGTTCTTTGAACTGGATAAAATATCCCCTTTTCACAATGTTCACAACCCAATGAGAAATACCTGGTATTTCTGCCTATCAATATTCCTGGTACGTGCTGCCTCTCGCACCCTGTCTTGTGTCTTCACCCCTGACAGATTTAACCAGAGGTGCCTTTCTGCTGCCACCATCGAGCGACCGATAGCTTTAGCGGTCTCCTCCAGTATGTCCTCAGCATCCACTTGCTCCCTCTCACTCAGCTCCCTCAGGAGATCGGCCTGGTACGCTTGAAGCACTGCCAGGGTGTGCAGACAGCCGCATACCCCTTACCAACCAGTGCTGAAGTCAGACGCAGCAACTTGGAGGGTAAGGACGGGGCTTTTTCAACGAAGCTGCCTCTCCCGGCGACAGATGGCTAGCTAGCGTCTATTTGACTGGCGGCATTCTTCTATATCCCTTCTCTCCCAACCCCGCCACATTACCATAGTAATCCGAGGCGGGGATATACATCCTTGAGGAGAAGGGCTTCCTCCAGGACCTACACACCTCGGTGTGAAGGTCTGGGAAAAACTGGAGATCATCCAGCCTGCTTGCTGGAGGCTCAGCCTGTGGAGCTCCAGGCCACTCTAAACTGAGCCTCTCTACAGCATGAGTCACCACCTCTAACAGCTCTTCATATCGGGGTGACTGAGGCAATGGCTGGTTGTCCACACTGACAATATCTAGCGACAGCGGGGCCTGCACCACAAGGAAGGCCAACGAAACCTCCCTCCTCAAAAAGAGCCCTCCTAGAGCGAAGCTTAGCCAGGGAGAGTTCATTGCAGCATGGGCAGTCCCCTCTCTCAAGAGCGACTACCGCATGCTCTTCCCCCAAACAGGCTACACAGAGGAGATGAGAATCCTTGGGTGTGAGTCAACAGTCACAAGGACTAACACACTTCTTAAACGATTTCTCCTGACTCATTTTTAGACTTTTTAACACTTTTAAACAAAGCAAGCTTGATCGCTGCGACAGACACACAGAGAACGTGCTGAATGAATGAAGGCTGGCATTTGGTCTCACCGCATGTGCTTTAAGCTCCCTGGATCATGACGTCACCCGCTTATGACGTCCTGATCCCCTATTGGACAGGTTTCACAGCAGATTCAGAGTGTGGTCACGCCGAGACGTTCCTATAGCATTAGTGTGAGTTCCTGAAATGGAACTGAAAGCAGTAAGCAGCACTTTAAAGGAATAGTTCACCTGAAATTCTATCATCATTTACTCACCCTAAGGTAGTTCCAAATCTGTATGAATTTCATTGTTCTGCTGAACACAAACAAAGATATTTTTTTTAAAAAGTTCAAACCAGCATATTTTGGGTCACCATTTGACTTCCATAGTAAGAAAAAAATACTGTGGAGGTTACAAACTTTCTTCAAAATATCTTCCTTTGTGTTCAGCAGAACAAAGAAATTCATACAGGTTAAGAACTACTTGGGGGTTAGTAAACGATGACAGAATTTTCATTTTTGGTTGAACTATTCTTTAAGGAGACTTCTCTCTTGTTCTCCTTTAGACTCAATGCGATACAGTGCAGATGGTAAAAGGCCTGCTGTGAAGGTCACAAACCTGAACAGTGTAATGGAGGAAGGTAAGAAGGGAAAGGTTTCACTTTGTTTTATTTCAATTATACATTATAACATCAACATTAAAATCCAATTTTCGCTATGAACACAAATCCAATTCTCTATGTCTAACACACAAATCTAACAGGAATTAATGTGTTAAAGGTTTGCTTTCGAGATGTGTTTGTGGTATTTTGAATGCAGTGCTTCATTTTGAAAAAGATGTGGGACATTTTGCTTTTTGTATGTGCAATTCTGGGAATTAACTGGAAATTCCCAATTCTGGGAAAAACTGGAGATCATCCAGCCTGCTTGCTGGAGGCTCAGCCTGTGGAGCTCCAGGCCACTCTAAACTGAGCCTCTCTACAGCATGAGTCACCACCTCTAACAGCTCTTCATATCGGGGTGACTGAGGCAATGGCTGGTTGTCCACACTGACAATATCTAGCGACAGCGGGGCCTGCACCACAAGGAAGGCCAACGAAACCTCCCTCCTCAAAAAGAGCCCTCCTAGAGCGAAGCTTAGCCAGGGAGAGTTCATTGCAGCATGGGCAGTCCCCTCTCTCAAGAGCGACTACCGCATGCTCTTCCCCCAAACAGGCTACACAGAGGAGATGAGAATCCTTGGGTGTGAGTCAACAGTCACAAGGACTAACACACTTCTTAAACGATTTCTCCTGACTCATTTTTAGACTTTTTAACACTTTTAAACAAAGCAAGCTTGATCGCTGCGACAGACACACAGAGAACGTGCTGAATGAATGAAGGCTGGCATTTGGTCTCACCGCATGTGCTTTAAGCTCCCTGGATCATGACGTCACCCGCTTATGACGTCCTGATCCCCTATTGGACAGGTTTCACAGCAGATTCAGAGTGTGGTCACGCCGAGACGTTCCTATAGCATTAGTGTGAGTTCCTGAAATGGAACTGAAAGCAGTAAGCAGCACTTTAAAGGAATAGTTCACCTGAAATTCTATCATCATTTACTCACCCTAAGGTAGTTCCAAATCTGTATGAATTTCATTGTTCTGCTGAACACAAACAAAGATATTTTTTTTAAAAAGTTCAAACCAGCATATTTTGGGTCACCATTTGACTTCCATAGTAAGAAAAAAATACTGTGGAGGTTACAAACTTTCTTCAAAATATCTTCCTTTGTGTTCAGCAGAACAAAGAAATTCATACAGGTTAAGAACTACTTGGGGGTTAGTAAACGATGACAGAATTTTCATTTTTGGTTGAACTATTCTTTAAGGAGACTTCTCTCTTGTTCTCCTTTAGACTCAATGCGATACAGTGCAGATGGTAAAAGGCCTGCTGTGAAGGTCACAAACCTGAACAGTGTAATGGAGGAAGGTAAGAAGGGAAAGGTTTCACTTTGTTTTATTTCAATTATACATTATAACATCAACATTAAAATCCAATTTTCGCTATGAACACAAATCCAATTCTCTATGTCTAACACACAAATCTAACAGGAATTAATGTGTTAAAGGTTTGCTTTCGAGATGTGTTTGTGGTATTTTGAATGCAGTGCTTCATTTTGAAAAAGATGTGGGACATTTTGCTTTTTGTATGTGCAATTCTGGGAATTATTTGTAAAGTTTTTAAAGTTTGTAAATGCTCATGAACACGGTTTGGTCTCAGCTGTCCCAGCAGAGGTCACAGTGGGAGGATACCAGCAAATCTCTGATCATAATGCACAGCAGATGTGTGACTCTACAAGTGGTAAGAACTGTTTATAAAAAGCCATTGACTTTATATTTGTAATTAAATTACATGTAAAAATCTTTGATCACAGTGGACTCGTTTGAGTCTTCCTGCACCTCATCAGGAGAATGCTATGAAAACACAGGCACAAATGCACAGGACCCATGCTCACAGGAGTCTGCTGAATGTTATGAAAATACAGGGGAAGACAGGGACTGTCTACAAACTGTAGGTATGAAACTTCCCAAACTTTTCATTCTCTTTAAAAAAAGAATTAAGCAATATCATGCTGCGTTCTGTTGCACACATGGCATGCAGTTAATTTCCAACAGTGCGTATATATACTTGATTTTTAAGGATCCAAGCATCCATAGGACAATAAGTGACATATGTGTTTTGTTTCACAACTCCGTAATCATCATTTTAAAACTGCATGACTTTCTGGTTACAGTTTATTTTCATGTATCCTTGTTACTATAATTACAAAAACAATTACTGAGTGATACTAATTAACCACATGCACTACTATAGGTTTTGTGTGAGGAATGGTGAAGACTTAGATGGACTTTAGTTTAAAAATTCTAAACAATAATAAGATAAAATATAAAACTATAGTGCAAAAGGCAGGGCAAAGCTGAACGGGACATGGAAAGCACAATGCAAGATGATTGGGGACAATGCAAGATGATTTGGCATAGCAATGCAAGGAAAGGCAGGGAAAATAAACAATCACGTTATAACAAGACGTCAGGGCCAAAACATGTACTGCACAAGTCCCATTAATGATTGGAGCCATGCACTCTCTCACTCCAGATATGAGAATACAAGAACAGCTAGCCAGTGAAAACAAATGTGCATAAACAAACATGGAGCATGAATATCACAACTGTAATATATAAATAATGTAGATTTATAACACAGCTGTCTCTCTGCTATATACAGTGCCCTCCACTAATATTGGCACCCTTGACTACAGGTATTGGCATCCCTGGAAATCCTTATGAGTAAAACATCTCTGAAGTATACTTCCATTTATATTCACAAAATTGAGCAGGGGGATTATATGAACATGAAATTATCAAGCCATGGCTTCTTGTCATACACAAAAATAAATGGAAGGGAACCCAAATTCCCTTAATCATCCATCACAATGAGAAAAACCAAAAATAATATATTTCTGATGTGCAGCAAAGATAATTGAGCTTTGCAAATTAGTGAAGTGACTTTAAGAAAAGAGCTGGAGCAGTGCAAATTCCCATTTCTACCATCAGGGCAAAATAATCAACATAAAATGTTAGGAAACTGCCTTAAAGAGTATTTGTGTCTACATCGTCCTAATTCACGTTGAGAAGTTGAGAGTTTAAGTGACAAAAGACTCTCAGAGGACCACAGCTGAAGAATAATTGAGTCACAGGGTCAGAAAACTTCTCAAACAGCACCTACATCACCACATGTAGTTTAGGAGGGTTTCAAGAACAATTCACCTACTGTAGCTCATACAAAAACAAACTCCAGGATATAAAGTCAAATGGATAAACAATGTATTTTCACACCTTTGCTCAGATTTACCAAGGGTGACAATATTAGTGGGGGGCACTGTACTGGTTTAAAAATTGGTGTCTATTTTTCAGATATGCATTCTGAACAAACTGAACTTTCATGTTAAACTTAGTGACTATTATGGCTGATTTTGAAAGAAACATATTTTTAAATATCCTAAAAAAACAAATTCCTCTGAAAAAAAACAAAATCAAATACCAAACTTTTTTAAAAGCTTAGCAGGGTTAAGAGAAAAACACCTCAGGTTACGTATGTAACCCTATTTCCCTGAGGGGAGCCATGCTACGCTCGACCAATAAAGCAGGCAGCCTAACAAGGAGGCAGAAGAAGGCCTACAGCTTGAGGCTGCTGCATAGTGGAGCTCCAGAGAGCGCAGGCCCTGGAAATCAGAATACATACATCCTTCAGTAGAATACATAAAAAATAGGATCATACTCACCCACCACAGTTCCTGTGTCTGACTCAGACTCTGTATATGTATCCTTGAATGCAACGTCCGAAGAGTGCTTGAGTCAGTATGTAATTCTATAAAACATAGAGACATACCGAAACATCATAGGTTCAGTATTTATGTGAGCGCAAGAGGTTCCTTCCTAACCTCGGTCAGGTGGATGACCGAGATTAACCACCATAGCCGCCAGGAACCTGCCGTGCAGCCTACGTACGCCCTTCCATACAGCCTTGATGTTGTTTTGAAGGGGGGCAGATGGCAGGGAAGGAGCCTTGAGAGAGGATGTTTTACCCTCAGAGAGATAGCATACCAGCATCTCTTCAGTAGGGGGCATCCTCTCATAACTGCTTTCATGCATCCCCTCGATGTTGGTATAACTTGCTGATATCTATGGATGCGAGAGGAGAACAGGTTTTTCCAAGCCTTCTCGATCTCCACATGGAGATCAGGAAGAAATGGAAGTCTCACTTGGGTTGGACGACTGTGGGGCACTATCATGGTCCGCTTCCACGGCAAGTCCATGTCCGACGATCGTGAAAGGGACAGATCCCTACCCAATCTGTCAGCCAGATCCATCTGTGATCCCCATGTCAGCCAGATCCATCTGTGATCCCCAAGAGCTCCATGCCTCAGCAGCGGGGGGTCCTGAAGTGCAGAAAGTTGATGGTTGTCTCTCTTTCCTCAAAAAGAGAGACAAATGAGAGCTTCCTCACAGAGAAATGCACACAAGTTGCCCCCTCAAGGAAATCGCACCCAAACAGAAGACGCAAAGATTGTGGGAGTCATCAGGTGTCAAATAACGAGGACACAGATCCTCAAACTTCCTAAATGCCTTACTAGTGCTCGCTATGGTAAGAAAATAGAGAACGCTCTTACCAGATGCAGTTTCAAACAAAACAGTCCTGAAGAGGATGAGGTAATGATGGGCGCCAGGTAATGATGTCATAGGCTGTCACCGGCCAATATTATTGATGTGTTTAGGTGTATGCTTCAGACACCGCTCCCCCCAAAGGTGTTCCTAAAGCGACCTCCAGAGACCTCTAAAGGTCGCAGTTCGAAGTTCCCTCGAAAGGGAACTGATACTTTAAAATTTTGAAGTAGTTGCCTGTTGTGTTTTTGAGCACTGTAGATATACATAACAGTTTATATATTACATATAGAACAGTTTTCCAAATTTGACTCACATAATGCAGATTTAAAGAAGCAGGGATCCGGAAGGTCGTTCCTGGGACCCACCACAGATGCTCCCTTCAGTTACCAAGGTGTGTCTCTGTCTACAAGCAGCAATTAATATACAGTCAGGTCCATAAATATTGGGACATTAACACAACTCTAATATTTTTGCTCTATACACAACCACAATGAATTTGAAATGAAACAAACAAGATGTGCTTTAACTGCAGACTGTCAGCTTTAATTTGAGGTATTTACATCCAAAAATCAGGTGAACGGTGTACAACAGTTTGCATATGTGCCTCCCAATTGTTAAGGGACCAAAAGTAATGGGAAAATTGGCTTCTCAGATGTTCCATGGCCAGGTGTGTGTTATTCTCCATTATCCCAATTACAATGAGCAGATAAAATGTCCAGAGTTCATTTCAAGTGTGCTATTTAATTTGGAATCTGTTGCTCTCAACTCTCACGATGAGATGCAAAGAGGTGTCATTATCAGTGAAGCAAACCATCACTAGTCTGAAAAAACAAAACAAACCCACCAGAGAGATAGCAAAAACATTAGGCGTGGCCAAAACAACAGTTTGGAACATTATTAAAAAGAAGGAACGCACCAGTGAGCTCAGCAACACCAAAAGACCCGGAAGACCACGGAAAACAACAGTGATTGGATGACCAAAGAATTGTTTCCCTGGTGAATAAAACACCCTTTACACCAGTTGGCCAGATCAAGAACACTCTCCAGGAAGTAGGTGTATGTGTGTCAAAGTCAACAATCAAGAGAAGACATCACCAGAGTGAATACAGAGGGTTCACCACAAGATCAACAAGATTACAAGATGTAAATCATTGGTGCGCCTCAAAAACAGGAAGGCCAGATTGCAATAGAGGCCTGAAGACAGTTGCAATAGAGGCCTGGCAGAGCATCAACATCCCAGCATCTGGTGATGTCTATGCGTTTTAGACCTCAGGCTGTAGCCTAATTGACTGTAATTGCAACAAAGTATTAAAAAAGTCAAAAAAAAGTTTGATTTATGATTATTATTGTGTCCCATAACGTTTGGTTCCTTAACGAGTGGGAGGCATGGAAACTTGTTTTACCTACACCATTCACCTGATTTGGATGTAAATAACCTCAAATTAAAGCTGACAGTTAAAGCACATCTTGTTCGTTGTGGTGGTGTCTAGAGCCAAAAATGTTAGAATTGTGTCGATGTCCCAATATTTATGGACTTGACTGTACATTTACATGCAAAATATATGTGTTAATGGTTTGTTGAGATGTTTTGCGGTGGTCCATTCAGTTTAATGTTTGTAGCATACAAACCTCTTTACCTCAAACCATGAGTTTTTGGTAATGTTTTGAGTTTATTGCACTAATATGTGATTTTCTTTGGTTTATCTTTCATTGTCAGAGCTAGATAAAGAGGGCTGCAGCAGAGAGGACTCCCCGTTGTACTCACCCGTCAGCTATGATAATGAGGCAGTCTCTTCAGAAAGCGAATATGATGATATTGGCAATTATTTGCAACAACCTAGTCACTTATATTAGCTAGAGACTTGTGATGTGGCTACATTTACACTCTTGAAAATAATGGTGATAATAATGGTATAATGTATGATGAAATAATCGCAGCAATTCTACAGAAGATGCATTTTTGGTTCCACAAAGAAACATTCAGTCAAAGCCATCTCTTTCTTACATTTCTTTTAATGTGAAGAACCTTTTGCCAATAAGCACCTTTTGTGAAAGAGAATGATCTTCACATGTTAAAGATTCTTTATGGAGCCATTTAAACAAAAAAGTTCTTCTATGGCATTGTGAAGCATCTTTATTATACACAGTGACAAATATGCCTGACTGAACTTAAAGCACAGTATTAGAAACCATAAGTGAGAATCATTTTACAGTATGACAGTACATTTTATTCTTCTTTCAGTCTATTCAGTGTTATTTCTTTGCTAATTAATATCTGCATAGTACAATTAACTGTATCATAAATGCTTAAGCGAGTTTTAGTTTCACTGTAGGTACATTAAGTCCATACAAGTGTAAAAAAAGTAAAAATATTTACATATACAAATGCTTTTCTCTGAATTTATAAAAGCTTACAAGGACTGATGACTGGGCCGTAAATACCACTATATCAATAAAAGGTGATCTTTTAGAAACATTATCTAATGCTAAACTCAGCGTCTGTAACTCATCACATACAAATTAAATATTTTGGTTATGACTGAATCTGTGCCTCTGAAAAAAAAAAACCTTAAGAACCAATTGATCTGATGTTATATTGTAATTTTTAAAGTGTATTAGCATAATTTACTCTCATTTTCTCTTTGGGGTGTTACAAGCTGTGCATAGATAAGATTCCTATAAGGTTGCGATGTCCCAAAAGAGATATTCTTTATAAAAGTTAAGACTTGACCACACACCTCTAAAATGGCTTCTTTAAACATGCCCCCACGTTTCAAAAAGTGGTCATATTTGCATAATGCAGCCCAAAATGTTTTCATTAATTTGTGTGAGTTAGCCTATATGCCTAATATTGTCAATGGACCTTTTTCATGTTTCAGGGTTTCTCCGCAGCAGAATTCGTCATAGCTGGATTAACTTTGAAGAAAAGTGAATGGGAGAGTACCACAAGAAATAGGCTATTTTTTTTTTTTGCATTCCCATTTGCTCAAATAGCAAAAGAAAAACTCCACGATAGTGTTTTCATGACTTCAAATAAAAGGAAAAAAATAACGGCAGTAAGAAGAGCTATTTAGCGTCCCTCCCATATGGACGCTGAATTACAAACACCCTCGCATTAGCTTAAATTATTTTTTTTGTAATTTGATGCAAAAGTAATATAATACTAATGGTGTTATAAATAATGATATTATAAATGTACATACATTTAAAAAAAAAAATACAAATATGAAAAACGTTTAAGGATTTACGATGCAGATGACTGGTAAACACATTATCAGAGTCTTGTAAGGGTCCATAATCAACACCAATCAAATAGATTGCAAATCTATGCTAATATGTTTCCTTTGACAGTGTTGACCTAATTTTTGAAACTACTGTTATGTGTACTATATTAGGTAACATTAATTAAATAATTGTCCCGGTGTGTAAGAGCCTTGCAGCGTGTCCGAACGCCACCCCGCCCTGAGACACAACAAAATACAATAGAAACGGTGCAAAATTGAAGAAAAAACTCCCAACATTTCTCTTTTTTCAGCACTTTAACTTTATCTTTAACAGCATTCAAAATGTATTTAACATTTCAAAACACATTCTCATGTTAGCAGACAGATTATACTTTTACATGAGACCAACAATTCCACTACAAATATAAAATAGCATAATGAAATATTATCAAAATATTCATCTGACGGTGGTGACGAAAACCTGAAATTATAGTCATTTTAAATATAAAATACATAGGATCAATTAATTACTGTATAAAACAAACACAACAAACAGTAGGCCTAAGTATGTTATTGTATATAAAAATTTTATTCAAGAGTCACATTTAAATATTTTTTTATGTCACTAAAACACAAAATCTGACGGTGTTGACAAATTTGGAATTTAAGTAACGTTAGAGTTCATGTAGTAGCCATTTAGTTTTTTTTCTGTTGATGCTAGATGCTAATTGAACCTGCTTTAGGAGAATAAAATTATCTTAATATTTAAAATAATTTCCTGAGAAATTGGAATATGGTGTTGACATATCATGGTTGTGACACAGGAAATATTAACATTAGGATTGCAAATATTCTATAAAATTTAGCAGAGCCTGTCTGACAGCGATGTAGCCTACTTTGCAGAGATTAACTGTGGTGAGAGGGTCCTTTAGAGCCACAGCTGCCCCTGATATTACTTGATTTTATTACATTTTTATAAATGTCTGACGGTGTTGACAAAAAGTCGGGGACTTTAAAATCTTATGAAAAACATATTTAATTAAAACACAACTTTGCTTTGATAGGAGATATTATTAAGTGTTGCTTTTAATAAAACAAGCTCTTTTTCATCATTTCATCTTTTTTATAGCATATGAATGATTAAACTCATCTACACACTGATTTAGATGCAGTGAGAGGATAATAAGAGTCATAGATTTGGTATAAATAATGAGAAAATTAAATTGAAGGGGATAATTGTGTTAAATACATCCTCATAACATTTAAAATAAAATATTTTCATTTTTAAATTTCAAAAGTTTCAAATGATTTTCAGCGGTCGCTTGTCGCGTCCAGTGTAGGTGTTGCAGCGCGTCTCGACAAGTGTCGCGTTCGATGTTGACACGGTGTTAAATTGGTAATAGTAGAAGGTATATATTTATAATTTAAATATTTGCTGAATACAGTTTAACAGATTTTTATAGCAGGTAGCTAACTGTTTTAAAGGGGCTACATTATCAATGTTACGTCGATGTTTGTTTTGTATTATTTAAAGTTACATTTTTTTACAGACAGAAAGTGAAAATTGTGTCAACCCTACAAGTATTTTCTACCCAAAGTGCGTTACGCTACACAACGCCGACCGTGCTATTGGTTGAAATGCCGGCACCTCAGATTCTGATGCATCTAATTGGTCAGGTGGAGCTATAGGGGCATCTGATTTGTCGGATGGAGCTATGGGGTGCATCTGATTGGTCGGATGGACCTATGGGGGCGTGTCGCCATACGGATGGTGTAGCCGGACAGACGCCGCGGCTGTTTGTTATTGAATGAAAATCGTTTTTATGTGGCGATACTCCTACTTAGCACTCGAAAAAATAAGTTTATATGTTTTAATAATTAGTTAACTTATTTAGACTTTATTAGCATGTAATTACGCACCTTTTAAAATCTTTCTATATTTAGGGTCTAGTTACAACTCTTAGTTAAAGCTCTAGGCCTTAAGCAGGCGCCGGTGGTCGATTTTAACAATAGCCGAGGAACAGTAACCTAGAAGCGGACACACTTCCTCCATGAGACGAGCCCTCAGAAACTTGCCTCCATTGCAGCAGTAAACAAACAAAAGAAACAGAAACCACGGGAATCCTGCCCGGATGGTGCCCGGCGTTTGAAGCGTTTGCAGATCACATATGGACAGTTCCTGATTGTTTTTCTGGGCTCACACAATAGAAAATGTCTAACGGTGCAGCGGGAAGCGGGGGCTTAACATGGGTGGTAAGTCATATATGATTACTAACGTAGTAATTCATGTATTATTACGCAAAGACATCGCATATTATATATTATTACCGCTTTGTGCCCGCTTACATGTGCTTTAGCATTTTGAATGCAATATTCATTTAGCTCAACATGAATGAGCTCACAGACTCATTCTCATCTCTCTATTATTCATTCTGTGCACAATATATGGCATCTGTTTTAAATACCGCACATTAATATTCATTTTGTGTATTAAAATTATGCTTTTTTGAAGCTTTTCATAGTGATGTGGAGGAAAGTTCTTTTGTGTTGATTCTCATTAGCTGTGAACGAATCTTTCCACTGATTTCAACTTTTTCCTGTTTGTTAGAGCCAAACTTACAGATCATTGCTTTATTACAACCAAAAGTCCAAGATGCTTAAACCAGGACAGGGTGGAAGGGTTTATTTGAGTTTTATCTGTATTTAAAACCACTCAATGCCACAACAAAAGAACAGCCTATAGGGAGCCACATGTTAATTATGAGAACTGATCCCAGGCCAGTACTAATGCTTTGTTATACATCAGTTACTGGATTTGTTTGTATGACTTTGTGAAGATAATATTTTTAATCATTTGTAATATTAGATTACAGATCTAGCATCATCAAAAAGCTATAATGCTTATAGTTTATTATAACTTAATAAACAACCAAATCTAGCGTATGGTGCCATTTGAGGCTATTGGTTTGGAAAGTCTAATTGCTCACAAATTAATTCAGTGTAATTTAGAAAATAACAAGGACTAGGCCATTTGGCCAAAAAAAAAAAAATGTAATCTTGATTCTTGTAGAATGTTCAAAATGACCAATTCTAGATTTTTAAGTAGTCAATTATAACTACATCATGATTCAAGTAGCTTTTTCTTTATTAACCATCTAGTTAAGTAAAATAAGATTCCAAGTGCAGCACACATGAAGCTGTCAATTTACAATTTACAACTGTCAAATCTACAGCATGAACTACAGCAACATCTTGCACAAATTTGTCTTATACATATTATATGTTCAGAAATGATACATGGAAATTGCTTAAAAAAGTCAAGGTAATTCACCCTCTGTCAACTAACTATTAAGCTAATTATGACTTTTACACAAATTATTATTATTATGTTATTTTAATTGAATTAGGTGTTAAAATTTTGTATGTGGTATATAATAGATGCAAAATAAGGCATCAATATGTGCTTTATAAGTACTAACAAAAAGCCAATATGCTATGAGTTATTTTGAAATGAGTTTAGCAAACTTATAAAGACAGAAAGACACATTTACAGGTTTTACAGAGTATCCATTTTGCACTGTTGTAATGCAACTGTAAATTCATAATATATAGATGATTCACCAAATGTTTGGGTCACCCTCTGTTTCTGTAAAATAATTACAACATTAAAGGAAGCAAAAAGTTGATTTGATAGCCGCAGACAAGTTTAACAAAGTTGCATGTATGGATGTATCTAACAACAGACCCTCTTTGACAAGAACAATGGTGCGAAAAAAGAGGAAGTGAACGGCCGGGGAGATGCAGGGAAGGGTGAGGCGGTCAAGAAAGAAAGCTCAAAGAAGATGTCAGTGGAGAGGATCTACCAGAAGAAGACCCAACTCGAGCACATCCTCCTCCGTCCAGACACCTACATTGGCTCAGTGGAACCCGTCACTCAGGTGAGAGAGAAGGTTTGAGCAGGATTACGATCAGAGATCTGAAATTAGACTGATGTTCAGAAAAATGTGAATCTAACCTGATTGAAAATTCTGGTTGATTTCTGACTTCTTCAAAGCCTCATTCTTGCAAAGCCATCAGGTGCTTTTCATTTCTTTATATAACACTAATGTGATTGTATGTTTTGTAGCAAATGTGGGTTTTTGATGAAGAAATCGGAATGAACTTGAGGGAGATCACTTTCGTCCCAGGATTATATAAAATTTTTGACGAGATCCTTGGTAAGAATACTGTTATGTTCCTTTCAGTAAGTTTGACATACCTTTTTGCAAAAAAAAAAGAAAAAATCATAATGGCTTAGTAATTTATTTCATTTCATTGTACAGTATTATTTATTTAACTTGGATTTGTAGCATATGTGGCAGAGATGGTTGGATATTATGCAATATTTTTAAAAACTGCAGTAGTTATAAATAAAAGTTATTTATTATACTATAAGTATTAATAACTGCCAATGTGCTAGTAATATGCATGTTATTAAGTAACAAGTGTTCCCTAATGTAAATGTTACCATAATATCTCTTTTTACCTTCCATTTTGTGGAAAATTGCTGTATTTGCTACAGTCACGTAAAACCATTTGAGAGAATTATGAGTTTTGCTAATTAAATGCAGTTTTATTTTTAATGGAAGAGTTACGTAAAACTACCACCATAACAAGCGTTGACACGAAAATCACTAGCACTAAAAATACAGTCGTCATCGCTTGTGATAATGGTAGTTTAATAGGTAAAATCTGCTATCTTTAAAATTAAATCTGGATAATAAATATCTGTAATATTTCATGCTCTAATATTGGATTTTCTGTCCCATCAGTAAATGCAGCTGATAACAAACAGAGAGACAAGAACATGACCACCATCAAAATCACCATTGACCCGTGAGTGCTGCTTTACAAATCTCATTCACATCTGCTGATTAAAGAGTCAAAATGCTCTTGTATCAAAAAATAATGTGTTGGTGCTGACAGTAGGGTTGCGCGATATGGTCATTTTTCATATTGTCTTATCGCAGATACACAATATCATTGTGTATGGGTGGATGGGGGCAAGAGAGAGACTCTCTGTACTTGTCACAGGCTATTTCATAACTATTTGTTGATTTTAAACCATTTGTGCATGAGAGAGAGAGAGAGAACTACCTACAAGCAAACCTACAAGTTTGCTGATTTGGCGCATCTTCGCAAAAGTTATCAGTCAAGGTGAAAATCAAAGGCAGATTTTTTTTAAAGACCAATTTTTTAACTCTAAATATTGGACATAAACTAACAAGTTAAGGATAAAGGTATTTTAGATAGCCTAAGTTTTTATTTTTGGAGTAAAGTTAAATAAAATGGATAGCTACATAAGTCACACTGCGCGCCCCATGACAAGCCCTTTTTTAGACTGCTAACTTATTAACTGCATATTTTTTTTTATTATTATAACAATGACGAAGAAGAAAATGCTGTTAAAGAAAACAAAATGCTGGTGACAATGCTGTTTCATAGCTGTTAAAGACATCTAAAAGATGTCTCTTTTAACACTCATCATTTGTAAATAAAGGTTTATCATCCTGCAGGGTTAATTTTAAACATTTTAAACTATTATCGATACTCGATACTATTGTCTATTAGCACAACCCTAGCTGACAGTACTGCAGTGGCAAGAAGTTGATGTGATTGTTGGGAGATGCGTGCAGTGAGTGTAATGATCTAATAAACACTCATGGCTGCTCATTTTACATTCACTTCACATCCATAACCACACACATGCTTTCATATGTGGTTTACAGGGACTCTCCAAGGGCATAATGGTTTTGTTACTGAGCTAATTATTTTTTCCATCCCTTACCCAAGATAACCCTCACAGAAACCTCACAAAAATATATATTTTTTAATTGCATTTAGTAGATTTCATCTCTACTTGCCTCACGATTCAATTCCAATTCAGAGGATAACAATTTATTTATAAAACGATGCATCTCCATGCTTTTTGTTCTCCAAATCTTTGATTATAGTGTATTTGTAGTCTACGGTTGGGGTCAGCAATATGACAAAAATCATTAGAGTAATTTTATTTCATAATAACAGTGTATTTTACAATATAGTTGTTTTTGTTCATTTTGATCTTTGTTATAAAAAAAGATGCAAACAACAAACAGGACAAATGCAACATATGAAAAAATAATGAAATCAACAGCATTTTCTCCACTACAGTAGGCCTATTTAGCAGTAGCAATTAATCAAGATGAACAATAATAATGAGCAAGAATAAAAAGAAATAAAATAAAAACTGTAAAACCAATACTTTTATTATTATTTAATAATAGTACTTTATTTATAATAAAAACAGTATAGCACATACATAAATATGTAATAACTTATATTGTATTATACTTAATTACATGTTTTTTTACTTATGGGTTGTAATGCTTTAACCTATCCTCTGTTCTAATAGCGAGTCCAACACCATTGCTGTGTGGAATAATGGGAAGGGAATTCCTGTGGTAGAACACAAAGATGAGAAGATGTTCGTGCCTGCGCTGATCTTTGGACATCTCCTCACCTCTAGCAACTATGATGACAATGAGAAAAAAGTCACAGGTAATGCATGCACAAATAAATAAACTAATAATTCTCCCAAAAATGAAAATTTGGAACGACTTGAGGGTGA
>JAUMHR010000076.1:443698-455896 GCA_032361145.1 Enteromius fasciolatus
CAGCCTAACAATCCTTTAACGGATTTGATTAATAAATGTGTATCAGTGTGTTATGTGTAAGCCAGAGTAAAGAGATGACACAAAAGTGGTGACCGGATGTGGGCGTGTCCAGCGACACTACAAAGTTCAGAATCCCTCAACTTTATGCTAATGTTGAGTGACTTTCGGGAGTGACAGCCAATAAGAAAGAAGACGATAGTGCTCATGTGATTGTTCTCCTTTTAGCTCCAGCAGTGATGGAGGAGAAATGAATTCTCACCATTAGCAATTGTCCTGTTTCATATAACATGTCCCTGCCCAGATACAGGAAAATAAATGTAAAAAAAGCAGGCAAGGAAAGGCGTGGCCGATATCGTGGGTATTTCAAGTAGGGTATTAATGAACTAATAGGATGTAAAATTAGATATTACCTCTTAAAAATTCTAAACCAAAATGTTTTAAATGCAGGCATGAAAATCCCTCACTTTCAGCGAATTTCACCAAAACACGTGAATCGTGTAGATCCGAAGAGAAATAATTTTTGAGAAATTCTCTTTGATTCTTTTTTTTATATATATAAAGTGGATTTGAGCCATTTCAAATCGTGAAAGCTGAGCGTCCTGCGTTCATAGAACATGCGCGCCATCCACTTACATCCAGGGCGCCATTTATTCCTGTGGGACAATCCGCGTGGGAGAAGACGACAGGGGAGAGATCCACAATTTAATTTTGTGGTGTCTATGTGTCACCAAAGGCTTAGGGGCCGTTCACATGCAGCACGTTTTGCGCACGCAAGCTCTTTATTTTCAATAGAGCCGCGCAGTTTAAAATCCAAAGCAGAGATGATTTTGTAACTGACAGCGCCTTCATGGTTGCCTAGTAACAGCAGACGCTGCAGAAGCGCGAGCGCCCACACGCTTTGAAATTAGGGGCGACACACCTTGCGTTTTCCACTCGTTTTTAGACCCTCCATGTGAATGTACCCTTAAGACAGTAAGTTACATTTAATGTTAAACTATCGTTAACGCTAATACAAACATTATTTTTTGTGTTAGAAAAATGCAGCTCTGGTTAAACAGCTGGATGCTGGGTTGAAATACAGCTGGATTTGGTCGTGGTTTCAACTGCAGGGCAAGGTCTTAGTAAAAGGGCAAGAGCTGTCGTTTTATTAAAGGGATGTACATATGTCTTTAGACAAATGTCAATACAGTATTTTTTTCAGAACCTGTGCTTGGCTTATTATTACATTCAACTTATTTGGCTACTGTAAAAGTGGCAAAGGGAATGTTTTTTCTCTGGCATGCTCTGTCTGCAATAGCAAATAGTATTTGTAGTTGATGGTATGTTTTTCGATAATGATAGAAAATACTTATTGTGTTGATTTCTTTGACACCCAAAAAAAAAAAAAAAAAAGTTAAGTTACAGCATGCCCACTAATGAGTCCACAATATTTATTCTGTGGGAGTCCACCCCCCTCCCGGCCCCATCAGAGGCCACATCACCCTTTGAGCACCCTTCTCACCTTTTTCACCCCTGACCCATTTTCATGCCTGTAAATGACAACAGACAAAATCAAAAATTATTAGATAGCAAATAGACATACCTTATTAAAAATAATGTTAACTGCATTAAAATGTATAAAAATTGTAACCTGCTTGTCTTGGTTGCTTTATATAAAAACGTCTGCTAAATGATTAAATGTAAATGTAATTGTATAGAAACACTGGTTTACACTCCATACTCACATACGCAATGTATAAAATGTATGTAATTGTTATGTATCCCACATAAATTAATGCAATTATAGTAATACTGTATTAATCCACTGTGTATGTAAACAAAACGTCTGCTAAATGATTAAATGTAAATGTAATTGTATAGAAACACTGGTTTACACTCCATACTCACATACGCAATGTATAAAATGTATGTAATTGTTATGTATCCCACATAAATTAATGCAATTATAGTAATACTGTATTAATCCACTGTGTATGTAAACAAACTTTTATATTAATATTAATATATTAATACAATAGCCTACAATGACGTTACTAAGCAACCAGTAATGAGAACGCCCACTAGCGACCCCATCGCTAGCCTCTGGCAACATAATATGACAGAAGTCGCTGCTAATTTAAACGGGACGTAATGATTTGCGCAAATCGCTCAAGTTAAAAAATCTGAACTCTAGCAAACATTCACGCTGCATTAACCAATCAGGAGATTGCTCTATTAGTGACATGATTACTACGTAGAAAGCGGATGCACAATTCCGAGGACAAAATCATTGTCGCTATATGTGGATACCAGGAGCTGTACGATACATCTTCGTAGTTTCATAGAAACAGGATAAAAAGGAAATAAATAAAAGATTAATTTAACCAAAGTTTGCATTTTATATATACCCAAACCACATTAGCTGCTCTCGGTAGCTACACCCGGTGATCGCATGGAGATCATGGCTCAGAAATTGGTGAATCAAACTTTTAAATAGGTTCTCTCTTTATTAATAAACCGCAGACTTGTGTTTTAAACAACTACATTTTAGCCTGAAATACTCTTAGAACTGCATTTAATGGCACAAAAACAATTAACAAAATTTAGCGGTTTGTGCCCTCCTCCAATGCACGAGACTGGAGCCGCCTCGCTCTCATGTTGCGCATTTCATGCACGGATGAAGCGAGTAAACTCAAAATGTTCAAGCGTCCAGCTATTCGTGCAAGTCGTGTCTGGTGTGAACGCCATGGTAGAGGACAAATAAATGAAGATCCATTTAAAATCTGTTAAAAAATCATTCTCAGTGTGTTTTAATGATTTGGGTTTTTTTTGACAGAGAACAAGTCAAAAAGAGATTTGATCCGAATGCTGGTGCAAAGAGGATATGAATCTGACCCTGTTGCAGCCTGGAACAAAGCCCAGGAGAAGGTATGTGAGAAAACACTGATGATAGATACAGCTTTGTGTTTAGAGGTCAGATCATGCCTTAAAGTCCATGCATTAAAACCAATACCACAAAAATAAAAAAATTAAATAATGCACTAAAATAAACAAAATTCAATTAACAAATTTAAAGTAATAATTGAAATATTTACACACACATATATATATATATATATGCAAAGCACAACGTTTTGTTGATACTGTAAATGTATAGAAATAAAGGTAGATCCTTTACCATTCTGAATTATGTATTACTTTCACCTTTATGAGCAAAAATTACGGCATATTTAAGTTTCTAGAAATGGCATTTCACGTTGAATGAGTCAACATGGCTCATTCAATGAATGAGTCAAAAAGAGAACGATAAAATAAGGTTATTAAATTTTGCAATTTCAAATAAACGTTTCTTTTCAAAACGATTAAAATTGATTTTGTTTTTGTTCCAGTCAAATGTCATTTGTTTCCAGTTTTTGTTTTCGTTACTTGAACCGGTTCAGAGCCCTGCCCACAATCTTTAAATCTATTCAAGAATTTTTTGACATAAAAAAAACAACGTATGATTTGATGTTCTGCCAGACTACTTCTTTTGTTTAATAAATTTCTCTAAATTGTTCATGCAGACAGTGGACAGCCACATGCTGTTTTAGGTGAAAGTATAGACAATGCTTTAGATATTGTACTGTGTATTACAGTTTTGTACTGTAATGGCTAAGTTGGATTTTTGTTGTTATTTTTTATATTTATATAAATTATATAATTTCTTGTGTCTGTAGTGCTTGAACTTTTACTTACTGTTAATATCTCTCTGTTTGGTCGGATGATGGTGATGTTAGTCTTTGGAGAATGAGGATGGCGATGGTAATGACAGTGACAGCTCAGTGGACTCTGGCTCTTCCTCTGGGCCTAATTTTAACTACATTCTGAACATGCCTCTGTGGTGTCTGACCAAGGAGAAGGTTGAAGAACTCCTCAAGCAGAGAGACTTGAAGGTACTATTATCTACAGCCATCAGTGCCTACATTCAATGTTTTATATCAGTTTTATATTGCAAGGGATAATCCATGTTAGCTGTGCATTAAACAAAATTAATGCACGACTGTTGAGTCCATACCTATTTTATGCTCTTCTATGTTTTATATAGAAAGCAGAGCTAAACGAACTCCAGAGGAAGAATTCAGAAGACCTGTGGAGGGAAGATCTGGCCGTCTTCATCGAGGAGCTGGATGTGAGTCTCAGCTTTAGGATCGAGTTGATTCGAGAAATGTGGGTAGTGAAGTCTGTGAGAATTTACTCTTGGGCTTTCTCTCAGCGTGTGGAGGAGCAGGAGAAGGAGAGTGTGAACTCTGGGAAAGCCATGAAGCTGGTGAAAGGGAAGGTGGGCAAACCTAAAGTGAAGAAGATGCAGCTGGAGGAAACTCTGCCCTCTCCGTTTGGTCGCAGGATAGAACCACAGATTACACTTGCTATGAAAGCCGACGCCTCCAAGAAACTCACCAAGAAGAAGAAGGTAATGAGTGTGTGTGAGGCTGAAACTAAGTCTGTATCTGTCAAAAGTGTATTCATGTGATGTTTTTGCAAATAAACGAATTTCGAGTAGGAGCGTGGTCGATTCATCACAGCTGGCACCGCATCACCAAATCAATCTCCTCATTACATCTGCCCAATCAAATCCCCTTCTACCCACTATAAATAGCCTGTCCTCTTTCCTTCCACATCCCGCCTTTTACGCATCCCTCCTCCACCCCTTCTCCGCCATTTAGCTGCTCTCACCCCTTTCTTTCCGGGGGCATGAAAGGACTGAGCCGGACGCCGAGCTCTAGCCCTAGCTAGGGTTCAAGCCTCTAGGGTTCGGTGTCCGCCGCCCTCCCGGCTTGCCCCCCGGACAGTACGCCACATATCCTAAACATTATCCTTTGTAAATATAGTCATGCGGTTATCCTGTATTTTCTGAAAAACATGCATGATTTATCCTGTGTAAGCCAACACCATTCACATTGCTGGGGTTACAAACATTGTTTGTAACTTTAAGCTAGGCTGCCACACAGAACAAATATGTATAATGAAAAATTTAATACAATTAAAATTGCACAGGACAAATGCAGTGCAGTGGTCGGGAAAACCGTTTGTGTTGTTACTAGGGATGTTGTGACATATCAGTATTGACTATAACCCTGATATTCAAATAATGAAATATCGACATTGTTTTACTTTAAGGTGATATACTGATTTTACCGATAACCATGATATTTAAAATTATCAGCACTCTTATGATAACTTGACATGTAAATTATCCAGCGCTAGTGCCTGGTTAATCTCCCAGGTAGCAGTATTGTGCCTTAACACTGACACCTGCTGTCAATCAAGAAGACGCAGCGCCCACACAAGAATCATGCTATCTTCCCGTGTTTTGGGTAAAATCAGGTAATTCCGGGACTTCAGCTTGCAGTGCCATTCAATTGGATCTGAGTGCCTTCTTCCAGTTTTTCCGAAGGGTTACATCTGGCTGCTCCATCGCCCCCTAGTTGGAGCTAGCAGAGTAGCCTGAACTGTGTCTGATAGAGGGCTTCCTTCACCCTCTTCGGATCTGGGATTTTGTCCCACTGTCTTTTCCCACCTCACTCTAGAAAGGTCTCTTTCACACAGGACTCTATGTGCTTCACCCCCAACTCCTGCTTCTGGTAATCCAGGCACCCCTGCCGGGTGACTATTTGGACCTCTTACGTGACTCTTCCAGGTTGTGGCGTTTTCCATAGGGATCCCATGACACCATGACGTGAAGTCATATTGACTGACTGAAAGGGAACGTCGCTGTTACATATGTCCCTCTTTGGCTTACATATGTCTGGATCGGCTCCTCAGCAGAAACCTAGTGGTGGTTTGCACACCACCATATTAAATACCTGTATGTACAGGGGAGTGGCTAGGCGTGCAAAAACCACTAGCCAATTTTAATTGGCATTTTTTCCAAACTTCAGTCGATTGGTTTCCCAGGCGGGATCCCATGATGTCAGTCAATGACAATGATATTGTGAATTCTTTTGGCCACAATAACCGTGGTGTGAAAAATCTAATATCGTGACACCCCTAGTTGTTATATAGTCCAGCTGGCACAGAACTCTTTTAAAACTTTTATATTTTGTCTTAATAACAGAGAGTTTTTATTACTGTTACTGACATTGTTATCATTAAAAACAAAAAGTAAAGTTATGTCAGTACCCCAACTCATACTCACTCTCTGCCTTACTGCCAAAGTGAGACAAATTAAATTATTAAAAAAAAAATAAAAACTGTAGTAATATTCTGATTTTTATTAGTTTTTGTAGTAGTCTGGAACCCATATAATTTTTTTCTAAATAGGCTGAAGCACAGCTAATACATATCTAGTCTGTGCGTGACTAAAGATTTGTCTGTGCGTGTGTGTGTACCAGGCTGAGGTGGACGCTGCCTTGAAGCTGGAGTTTGATGAGGATAGTGCACTGGGCTCCAATGAAGGAGAGAATTCCCTAATTTCTCCATCAGGCCTTCCCAATCCAGGAGCCAAACCCAAAGCTCCTCGGGTGAAGAGAGAGAAGAAGGAACCTGGTAACAATAAATACTGCCACTCTATTTGACTTGCTTTCAAATGCAGCTTGTAATATTTGTATTTGTAATATGATCTTTCAGGTGCTCCGAGACAAAGGAAGCCAGCAGGTCCTAAAGCTCCAGCGAAGAAAGTGAAGAAGAGAAATCCATGGTCAGATGATGATGAAGTTGAGGATGATCGGTCTGACAATGAGCTGGACGAAGGTGAACCTGTTATTCCCAGAGACACCACATCCAGGAGAGCCTCAGGTGTGTTTGTGCTTCCATCGATACTTCTGGACCGCTAATGTTTTTTGGGATTTAAATCAGCTTTGGTTATAGGACGGTTTATGTCATGCCATACAGATACAGTAGTAGGCCATAAGCTTGGGCGGCGTCCAAATTTTGATACCGTCAAACCTCCTCCTATTTTACCTTGGTATACGGTGGTAAAACATGGATACATGGATAATAAAAATTTATGACGTAAGACTCAAAGACTCTTATGACGTAAGACTCAAACAGCATCACCACTGTTGGCTTGTGCCTAAACTGTTTAGAAACTGAATACCAAGCACTAATACTGTAACACAAACAAAATAACATGCACATCAATATTAACAACTTTTACTTGCAACAAATAGCAGTTTCTAAAAAAGTGCAAATAAAACAGTCAGACTGAATTAAGACGCGCAGATTGCATCTTCCCTATTTACCACTTCTCCCTTATCGTACGGTCGAAACCCAAATACTGCCAAAAAGTTCGAGTACAGGTCACTTGGTGCACGATAGAGAGTTGCACTTCCACGGGACCCAACGGGGCACGGCGCCGGGACTAGATCTGATGTGTGAATGCGGGTGCGTGCTGTAAGGTCCTCATGTTAATGCTGGTTGCGGGAGAATATATTAATTTGCGGGACTCCGGCAAAATAGAATTTTCTTAAAATTAATTTAATAAAAACAAATGTTCTGTTATTTATCTACTGCACAAAAACAACAAGAATGACTAAAATAAATTAAAAACACAATACAGCCGCAGGTTCTGAAACTAATTCTCGCGTGGTTCATGACTACAGACCCACACTGAGGCACAATGTCTGAAGAGCATGACACAGATATAAGCTTGTTGTATACAACAGTCTTTGTACATTGCTGAAGGAAAAAAAGGCTCACTCACGTTCTGAAGCAATATTAGGCCAAATGCTTTTCTGTTTCATTACCTCAGAAATCAACGTTTATTATTATTTTGTTTCATTGCTATTTCTAACTGTATTTCTATGTTCTGAAAAGCTTCTCGTTCGTGTCCATGTTTGTCATTCCATTTAATTAAACTCAAATAAAACTAAATATATTTGTTTATTTTCAATTTCTTTTTTATTTGAAGCAAGTGAAACAAATAATAGAGTAGCGGGAAGAAGCAGTGAAAATAAAACTACTTATATGTTTACCTGCGGGCTTTTGCTGGCGGGAGCGGGACAAAACTTGAATACTGCGGCGAGAGCAGGAGAAAATAATATATATTTTTGCGGGAGTGGGGCTGAAAAATCCATCCCGTGCAGGTCTCTAGTGCGCGACTCACCACCATTCCTCACCTCTCTCCTCGCTGTCACGTGGTGACAACCACGCATTTTCAGGTATTAGATAAATTATCTAAGTAATATATACTTGCTCCTATATAAGTGTTTTTTTTATGACTGTATAACGGTACTGAAACAGATACCGTTGCTATTTTTAGATCCTTTTAGATACCATATTACCGTATTACCGCCCAAGCCTAGCAGGCCATACAGAATGTTTTATTTCATTGTATATATTTGCATGGCTATCAGTCGGCTAGACTGTTATGTACACATGGAACATATTTGGTGTCAACTCAGATAGATACATCTCTAGTTTTAACATTAGTTGTTCTTCCAGGGTTTCCACTGGGTCTTAAATTTAGTTTTTGAAATTAAAAATATTTAAATTCTACAAGAAAGTCTTAATTATGATTTCAAGAGGTCTTAAATTTGGAGACGGAAAGATCAAAATATGGCTGAATGTGAGGATTACAATTAAAAAGGCTATGATTTCATGAAATGACGAATTTCAGGAAGAATTTCAGGAAGAACACGTACGAACGATCGTGTCAGCTGCTGCCAATCTCCTCATTACTAATTACCAATCAGAACTCCTCTCCTCCACCATAAATACCGCTCACTTTCTCTCTCCACCATCTGCGTTTTTTGACCACCTGCCCCTCACCGCAGAGGAAGTGAGAACTAGTGAAAAAAACATGAGCACTGCATTTTCAGAGTCCAGTGAGCTGCTGTCAGAAAATGAATTGGTTAACAAAAGTTAAACTAGTACAAATGATTTTATGAAACGGTTCAATAAAGAAGTTATTAAGAGAAAAAAATATTAGTAATTAGTAATTAAAAAGTAATTTTCCAGCTCCAAAAACATAATATAGAGTTTTTGAAAGTAGTGCAGAGGTAAGAGGAAATATGTGAACATATTTAGATATAGTTTACTCCTATTGTGTTAAAAGGAAGCTTCAGAAATATATAGACTGAAATGTTTTGTGCTGTTTTGTTTCACAGCTGTTAAGGCCAAGTACACCTTTGACTTTTCTGAGGAGGAAGAGGATGATGGTGATGAAGAACAAGAGAATGATGCTCCATCATCACCAATTCGTTCCAGTAAAAACACAGAGCAGCACAATAACAATGAAGATGATGATGACATTTTCCCTCCAAAAACAACATTTTCTAATTTGTACGTTGAGTCTATTTTAGAAATTGCATTGTTTTTTTTTTGTGTAAGCGAAATACGACCTTTAAGACCATTGCATTGAGAAAAACATATATTTTTACTGTAATGCAATTATGATGATGAAGCACAGATTACAGTACAGATCCTTAAAAATCTGTACTGGGAAAATTTTGCTTAAGTTAAATGTCTTTTTACGTTTATTTAAAGTTTAAAATGTAAATATACAAATACAAAAAATGTAATGTAATGTTTACTATTTTACTTTCACATTTGCATTTATAGGTTACACTTTATTTTAGTGTTCTTGTTACAGTGTTAATATACATTTAAGTACTGAGTAATATTAATTAACTACATATGCTTGTTAGGATTAGGGTTACTTGTATGTAATTATGCATGAATTATTGTTACTGTAGTACTAAGTACATATAATGACAAGGAGGACACCTTACAATAAAGTTTTGGCCATTTATAAATAAGTTGTACTACCTTTATGCTGATTAAAAAATATATATATATAGATATATATATATATGTGTGTAATTGAATTATTTGAGAAACAGTCTAACAGAAATTTGAGAGTAATAAAAGTTGTTTGTTTTTATTAAGATTTGGAATTGGAAGATTCACCCATTTAGGATCGAATATGAATACAGCTCATTTCAGTTTTAATTTATTCACTTTCAGGTCCACTTCACCAGCGAAGAAGAATCCAGAGGCGGTGTTGTCATCTAAAGCTGCCTTTGCTGACAAGAGCAGTGATGACGGTATGTATCCAGTGAAGGTTTATCATGACTCTAACAACAAGGAACTAAACTAACGTGTGTTAATAATGTGTATGTGTTCATCAGATGTGAAGTCACACAGCGATGATGATAGGGGTCCAGTGTTCTCATCATATTCCAGCAGTTCTGCTTTTGACAAACCTCCAGCTAAAAAAGGTACTTGACTACCAATGAGTTACTTTTTTTTACCTTTTTTATCATTAGCATGAGAAAAATATTACACATACTTACTATTGTAATAATAATGAATTATGCATAATTACACGCAAGTAACCCAAAGCCAAAACCTAATCCTAACCTTAAACCTACAGTAAGTACATGAATTAATGTTGCTTATTACTTAAATGTATATTTTATACTGTTACAAGGACACCTTAAAACAGAGTTTAACCACAAAATAAAAAATAACTTTTTCCTAATAAAAGGCCTTAAAAGTCTTAAAATGTATTACTTTCGGATTCAATGGCTTAAATATTGTTGGTTACATTACTGCTAAAATGCTAATAAGACTGCTTAATAATTGCTTAATTGGACAGGCCAAAAGATTTTTTTTCTCCCCCACTGTATTTACTTCATCGTCAGAGGGAATCGCAGTAGAATACAGGTCAAAGCTTAATGTTCGAGCTACAGCCTTCTGGCTAGAAATGTTTCTTCTTTTTTATTTCTTTACTTGTCCGATACAAATGTGATATTGATTTTTTATAACAGTTCAATAAACAATAAGTTAATTATGAGAATTATTGTGCATGTTTTCAACAATATATTACCTGTTTTTGCTCTATTTCGACAACAAAAATTACTCCAAACCCAGCCAAAGCACTGTTTTGCTTCTGTGAGCAAAATTATGGTGTTTGTCCCTGAATGAATCAACCGTTTAAATGATTCGGTTCAATCTCTATGACTCACTTGTTAAGTTTAGGTCTTAAATTTTATATGTGGTGGCATTAAAAAGTTATTAAAAAGTCTTAAATTTGCTTATATCATACATTGGAAGAAGCCATTACTTAACACTTCAGAGGACGCGGATTCGGCCATTGCCGGATATGTCCAATTTGAGGAGCTTTAAAATTATGGCCACTATCCACCAGCATTACTAAGCTTGGAAGAGACAGGATCAATTTTTAAAAACCTCAGATTTTCAGATGTTAGGCTGAAAGAGTTTTTGGGTGAACTATTCTTTTAAGTCTTTTCCCCTAAAATGTAATTTTTCCTGAAAGACTGGTCATAACTTAAGTCAGACAGTTACATAAAAATGTGGATTGATCTCATTGATAACTGATACCCTAACTTCCAGTTAGTTAAACTAACTTAAGGCACATTCTTAACATGGTGACTATGTTTATGCATTTTTTTTATTCAACATCCTGTCTCAGTTTTAAATTAACATATATAATTTACTAGCATGTGTTCAGTGGCCATGTAGCTAACCAGCTCAGATATGAACGAGTAAATATGAATAGCTTATTTTCAGTCTAAATCATGTTGTTGTGTCACTCCAGCTAAGAAACCTGCAGACACAGCACCTAAACAGAGGAAAGCTCCAGCAAAACCCAAGAAGCCTGAAACCTCTCTCTGGGACTCTGACTCAGACACAGGCACTAAAAAAGCACCAGCAGCAGGGAAAGGGGGCGGCAAAGGCCGAGGCAGGAAGAGGAAGCAGTCGAGCTCAGAGGAGGATGAGTATAGCCCTGTGAAGAAGCCTGGAAAGACTGCCACAAGCAGGGTGAGTAAATCATCCTCTATCATCTAAGAACACTAAAAGCTATGTCTGTGTAAGGCAAATAATATAATGCATTTCAATATAAATTATATATATATAAATTAGGGCTGGGAAAAATATTATTAAATTAATATTTGCTGTTTTATTGTTTTTAACCATTTTGATTTAAAAAATAAATAAATAAATATATTCCAAAGATTTGCCATGCATTACAGTATTGAATCATATTATGACCACAAAAACAGTCAAAAAACTTCTTTTTTTTAATTTAGATTTGTACATCATTTGGGATAGAACAATATTTGGCTATATTTTGAGTAGGGCTGCAACAACTAATCGATATAATCGATAGCTATCGATAATTAAATTCGTTGTCAATGAATGCCGTTATCGATTAGTTGGGCGCGACCACAAAATGCACAAATACACACAGATACACAGCCGCTCGCGCAATGG
>JAUMHR010000076.1:463102-473909 GCA_032361145.1 Enteromius fasciolatus
AGATGCAGCCATTTGTTTCTGTTTGCATGCGTTATTTTTAAATTGCAGCGCGTTGAGCTCTCTCGGCCACCGTACTGTGGCACCATGTGCTGGACGTGCTGTGTGTCGTTGTGAAACTACTTTGTTTGTTCTTCCAAAAGAACCCCATCTGTGACTTGACTTGACTTGATTTGACTTGATGGCGTGACATCACTTCCCCCTCCCGGAAGGTGTGTCCTCGCACCTAAAATCATCATGGAGGCCGGACGGGGCAGAGTCATTGGTTGTCTCAAGGGTGGTTCAGAAGCCCTGGGAGGCCATGGCGGATCTGGAGCTGCCTGCGGCTGTGGTGATCCGAGGGCTGTCTGCGGCTGCTGCGGGACACTATAGCCCCCCCTCAGGTAAGTGAAGTCAGGTGGATCTCATTAAAAGGTAGGTGATTGAGATTGCGTGTAGGAGGAACTAATGAGAAACCATGGAGACTGATAGGCTGGGTGGAGATACAAGTTCATAATAAGAGTCCTGGGGATGATAACGGGGAAACACAGAACAACACATCGATGGGACAGGAGTGTCATCTAGTGGGGCTTGATGACACCTCCAGCTGCACTGTTAAAGATACATGTATAACTATGATGCATACTGCATATTTTTCCCATACTGTATGTCTTTATGTCAGAACTATACTTATTATACCTTATTAAAATGTTGCCTAGGATGTTTGCTAGATTTTTGGAAAAGAGCTCAAATGTATAAAATGAGATAAACAGTACACAAATGATTTTATTAATATGCCTCACCTTAAATTAATATGGCAAAACTTCTAGCAGATTTAGTTATTTATTGAAGATGCAAGAAAAATGTACACCTACATGGGAAATTCCAGTATATGAAACAGAAAATGAGAATTACAGAAAAATAAAAATCATATGCAGCACTGTACGTTTTGAGATTTAAAAAAGAAAAATATTTTTTTCTGTAATAGCTGTAAACCTCATTATTGTTATACTGTGTCAGCACATAGCACACAACATCAGCAATGAAAGATTCTTGCAGAATCGAACAGTAATGGTCTTTGCAGTTATAAATATGCTTCAATTCAAAGGCTTCAGTAGGCTGATCCCCACTTCAAAAGAAGCATTGCTGTCAATGAAAGTGCAGCGTTTGGTCACGTTACATCATATCAGAGGCATGCTATGAGACAGCCTTGATCTAGCCAAGGCATTACAAACACTTAAGCTTATGTTAACACTGTGTATAAATTCAATGACATGCCAGAAACAGTGCAAGCGAATGTTGCTGGACTGTACCGGGATATTTACAGTCAGTGTTGGAAAGATTACTTTGGAAATAAAGTTACAGATTGCAAGTAACACTATTTAAAATGTAGTCTAACTATTTAAATTGCTTATTAATGTAACTGATTACATTTGATTTGTTTTCTTAATTCCTAGAATGTTTTCAACTGTCAATTATTTGGAAACATTTAAAGCAGGCTGAGAGATTTAAAATCAAACAAATTTTTTGAAATCAATTCTTGACTTCTTGACTTGACAAGGAACACTGGCATCTAACAATGCCTTGGGAAAAAAAGTAAAACTGGTCTGTTCTACATTAATATATCATAAACTGTGCATGCGAAAAGGAATCTGTGCATTTATGAAACAGGTGACGCATTCATTTATTGACGTTTTGTTCGATGTTTTGTTAACTTTTCACAACACACACCACTACCTACTCACTGCAATCTATTAACATGTGGACGATTTGAAAAAATCAGCAAATGTGCGTTTCTGCACTGAAACAAATGGTGTTCAAATGTCTGCAGAATTATGAATTACATTAATGTGCAGAGTTCAAAGTAATTTTGTGAGCATAAATGTTCTATTATCTATTAAAATGTCATAATTTGCGTGGCGAGTCCATGCGTGCATTTATTGACTTGCTCGAGTAGATCCTGCATGGTTCATTTGGATTTTGAGACTCACTTCTGCAGATTTTAGCATTGACAAAACACCCGCAAACATTCACTGAAAGGCAAGACAGGCAGCTACCACTAGGTGGCAGTCAACAACGTCTCCAAGATGCTTCAAGAAAACTAGACGCTTACAAAACTCAAAAAACTCTGCCCAAGCTCACACTGGGCAAAAGCTAAAAGAAAAAAGAAAAGTATGCTCACACCAAATGTTGATTTAATTTAATTAAAGTTAATGGATTGAGAATATCCATTTATGACATTATTTTGGACTGCCTAAAACTTTTAACAGTACTGTAGCTTTGCAGGGAGCTTGAATCATCTTGGAGACGTTGTTCATAATTTAGTCTGTCTCAGTGTATTCTGTTTCTTCATGTTATCCCAGGCAAAATCAGATCTCTGTATGGAGCAAACAAAAATATCACTGTATTATTAGAGTTAATGGCAAAATGAATGTTTGGAAACATGAACTTATATTTCCTATTACCACACTACAGCAGAAGATAGAAATAATAGACTTAAAGACAGATGCTGTTTTTTTAGATGCTGAAAATATCATTGATCTAATAATGTTGGCCACCACCACTGTAGTCTTCTTCCTGATTCTACTAGGCCTATTTTCTTTCATGGAATATGTAGAAAATTCGCTTGATAAAATTCCTAATCAACTTAAATTAGGCTGTATTTCCCTCTATGATATTAAAGAATCCAAAATTAGATTTGCATGACGTCACTAATCTATAATATTTACCATGTAAATAAAGTAACAGAAACCCCCCCGATAATACATACTACAAAACAAGCCTGATGCTTAACTGTTTAACTTAAAACTGTAAATTGTTTATTTTTTTCCCACCCAACTAGATTAAGTTGATAATTGCCAGCTCTGTACTGCAACTGCCACCTAGTGGTAACTGCCTGTCTTGGCTTTCAGTGAACGTTTGCGTATGTTTCGTCAACGCTAAAAACCACGGTCTCAAAATGAACTTTCGCACATGCACATGCAAATGCAAATGCAAATCATTACATTTTAATAGAAGATAGAACATTTATACTAACAAAATTATTTTGAACCCTGCACATTAATGTAATTTATAATTCTGCAGACATCAGTTGAATACCATTTGTTTCAGTGTAGAAACGCACATTTGCTAATTTTTCCAAATTGTCCACACGTTAATAGATTGCAGTGAGCCCTGTGTGTAGGTAGTTGTGTGTGTGTTATGAAAAGCTGTAAAAATGCAAAAATTAAGTCTCAAAATCCAAATGAACCAAACAAGATTGACTTGAACAAAACGTCAATAAATGAACGCGTCACCTGATTCACAAATGCACAGATTCCAATTTATGATATATTAATTTAGAACAGATCAGTTTTATTCACAAACATGTCTTTATATGTACAAATCACTGTACAAGCATTTAATCCTGAATGTCCACATACTCAATTTTGTGTCTGTAATAAGAAGCATGCATTAAAATTATGTAGCGCATGGATAATTGTGTGTGCATCCATTAATCATTTTGAGTCTAGAATCATTCCATATAACTCCCTTTGCAATCTTTAACATATTCATAAGTAACTGTAATTTAAATAATACATTATTTCCCCAGTAAATGTGTAACATATTATAGTTATATTTTATTTTGTAATTAAATAACATAATTCCTTTACATGTATCAGTTACTTCCCAACACAGTGATGTCCAGATTTCATTAAATCAATATTCATGTTACATATAATAAATCAAAATCAAGGTCAATAACTATGTCATGGGAAAACTGACAATTGTTTTTTATTTGGTTTTTGAGAATGAGAATGACAAATAAAACAAACATTGAATTTGTATCCCTCTAACGTAGTTTTCTTTTGCACTAAACCAAAGACTCCTGCAGCACCATGCAAATGTTCCTTAGTATGGGAAGGTAACAAATACTGTGGCTTCTATCCTGTCGGCACAGCTTCAAACCACATCTGTAGACGTATGTCAAGGTCGATGAAGCACACTGCTCTATTATTCAGCTATAAGCTGAAGCCCAGTCACCGGCCAGCATTATTAATCCAGAAGAGGCTGATGAAGATCATTAAGGACAGAACACCTGGTGTTGTGGAGGGCCGTCTGGGGACCGTCCTGTTTCATTAAGCCTTGGTGGGGCTCATCTTTGAAGCTGCTCTCTGCAGGAGAGGAGTCTCAGACAATAACCCCAAACAAGGCAAAGACTCTTCTCAACAACGCCAACACTAAATCAGGCCTCCGCAAAAAATCCTGATGAAATTCAAAGCAAGTTTGGTCAGCTGCTGTTGTTATTGCAGTCCGCCAGAGAGTCGGTAGCAGTTAAAATTTACACATAGAATCTTTAGGTTATGATAACATTAAAAACCTAAATTCAGATTTAGATTTTCAAAGGTTTATTAAAAAATAATAATATTTCCCCCCCAAAATGCAAAATCATTTTTAATGAATTCAACAGGTCATCTTGTTAATGTTTTAAATTAATTACAACAATAAAATAAAATTTAATCATGAACAAAATATGAACAACATCACTTTAGACCAGAAAACTTCCACAATGACATTCCCATTAAATTGAACTTCGAAAAATTGCATTCATCTGTGCCATGTTACATTCATTTAGTTCACTTGTGCTATACGCTGTATATAACAAAAACATTAATGCCACTAAACACTTCTACTGACAAGCTACTCGATATTGTCTCATTTTGAATGCAATATTACATAGCTTGTCAGTGATTTATGGCTCTGTGTGCTATTAAATGCCCTCTATCTGAAAGCATGCGAGGGAGATCACAGAACTGTCTTTTCTGGTGAAATGCCCAGAAAGGGAGAAAACATGACAGAATAACACATACCGGGATCTCCTAAGGGATCTCCTTCCAGACCTGAACTAAAGCATCTGCCAACTCCTGGACAGTGTATGGTGCAACGTGGCGTTGGTGGATGGAGCGAGACATGATGTCCCAGATGTGCTCAATTGGATTCAGGTCTGGGGAATGTGTGGGCCAGTCCACAGCATCAGGCTACCTCTGGCAATCACATTGAGCGCTGTGCGGCCCTCCAACAACATGCCATCCCACACCATTACTGACCCACTGCCAAACCAGTCATGCTGGAGGATGTTGCAGGCAGCAGAATGTTCTCTACTGCATCTCCAGACTCTGTCACATCTTTCGCATGTGCTCAGTGCGAATCTGCTTTCATCTGTGAATAGCATAGGGCCCCAGTGGTGAATTTGCCAATCTTGTGTTCTCTGGCAATTGCCAAACGTCCTACATAACATTTTTTGCTTCGGTTAGTGCACCACTTAGAAAATACTGACCATTTCATAGCATAAACTTGTCTTGTAGATGGGGCTCTAGCCTGTGAAAAGCACCCCAGCCCTTTGTGGAGGCATCACCTTTCTCCTGCTGTCCATCTGCAGAAGGACTTCGCCTTCCAGCCATCAAATACTTTTACAAGGGAACAGTATGCTCTTGGCAAAGTTCACTCTAAGGCCCAAGCGGTCTAAATGACTGCAAAGCAGAGCTTCTCCTCTCATCTGGCAAGGACGATCCAGTCATCAAGAGGATGCAAACTCCCAACTTTCTTAAAGGGGAGAGCGCCACGTCCATGCTCCAAATGTGAGAAGCCAGGGAGAGCCCGAAGGAAGAGCTTATCAATACCGTGTATTGATAAGCTACCCCCAATCTCAAGAATGGCCTGTGATGGGGAAACGTGAACATGAAAAGTATGTGTCCTTTAGGTTCAGAGAAAAAGCCAGTCTCCTGGCTGTATCTGCGAGAGGATTTATTTTAATTTCATTCTGACAATCATTTTATGAGTGAGCAATTCAGATGTCTTAAATCGAGGATTGACCTAACACCAACTCGCTTCGGGACTGGAAAGTAAAACCCTGTAAAACCCTTTTTCTTTTTCAGTTGGAGGGACTATTTGAATTGCTCCCTTTAAAGGAGTGTTGAACGTGTGCAGAACGTGTGCTGTCTTGCTTTTCAATGATGTAAAGACCAAACTGCATAACCAAACTTTATTATTCCCATTACTCAGTCACACCAGGCATTGCCATGCTTTTACCTGGAGGGACAGATGTATCAACTCAAGTGTTTTGTCGCTGCTTGGGGACACACAGCTCATGAGTAAAGGAAGAGGGAAACTTCTTTTTATGAATTTGTAGGTACGCTATTACAGTGAACTGCATGGGCGCTTTTACAGACCCAATGGTGGCAGAAAATACAGCATTTGTCATACCTAGAACACAGCGAGGTAGCGAATGACAGCAGGGCTGTTTGCGAGGTGGTCCAGCTGCAGCGAGTTCTTCATGGCTCTGGTTTAGGCTGTGGCTGCTGAGGCGGTTTCGCCGGATAGCAGCAGATGATGCAGTGAAGCTCTTTGGCAGGAATTGTCGCATTGCTTGAGATGCCATCTGTGCCTCTGTGAAAAACTCAGTGAAGCCCTCAGCAGAAGAGCCAAAAAGCCTGCTCGTCAAGATTGACACGTCGATGTAGGGTATCTTATCCGCGTCTTTAATCTCCATGAGATTGAGCCACAAGTGGCATTCCAGCACCATGAGACTGGGCATTGTGTTAACCGCGGTGGCTGTTAGCATTAGAGCAGTTGCACTCCTAAACTCCATGAGTGTTTCAGCCTCCGGACCAGACTTCATCAGCAGCAGTGAGGCAAGGGGGATCCTCCGCATCTGAAGCTGTTGGGTACATGCTGTCATCTTACAGCTGCATCCAAATGAGACAAGGTCACTCGCAGCCGCAGAGAGATGCTGGTCTTCATTTAAGAAGAAGACGAGAGCTCCGCTATATCTCCGGGTGGAAAAGACTGAAAGCAGTGCTTGCTGAAGACCGCTGCGGCCTGGAACACTGGTAGGGTTAGCAGATCAATCTCCTGAGGGCACTGAGGAGAGATGGGCACCGTTTAACGGTCTGAGGTCAGCTATGCCGCCTGCGGAAGCACTCAGCTTTTTTTCAGATGTCAGCAAAAAGAACTGAAACTGCTCTGTCGTATATGATCATACATATATTAGTAATACAGCATTTAAATCTGTAAAGGGTCTATTTTTATTTGTATACACTCAATCAACAAAACATTCTGCTTTTGGTAAATAAAGAAAATTAACAGGGTGCGTTCTCTGCTTTCTCGGTATCCGTGATGTTCAGATTGAAATACGTCAATAAAATGAACTGAAACTCAGCGAAAACGTGACTCACAGACATGAGAGTTATATCTATAGAAAGCTGTATATGTCAACTTTACAATGAAGTTAGTCATGTCGAAAACAAATATTCTGTGATAAAGTTATCAGTATGAAAACTACACGTTAGTTTTTTTTTTTGTTTGTGCTCATTATATTTAATTCGACCACACCCACGAGCCATAAGCGCTATTGTTATTACAATCGTCCACGTGTGATGTGCGTGACATGTACACGCCCACAACAGCGGTCCAAGCTCTGCAGAAAAACCTTTCTTCAAGTTCACTTCGGCTGCATTTCGTTTCTGGAAGAAGATGCGCTGTGAGAAATAAGGTTTGCATTACTTCAGACAAAGAAGATTCGAAGATTTTTCTCTTATTAGCCTGCTTGTGCTAGTTGTTATTGTGTTACTAACTTGTACACATTTCACTAGTTAGACTTTTTCCAAACTATAATGAATTAATGTATAATCAAGTGAATCAATATGAAGTTTCATTAACGCAATCTAAATGTTTTACAATGCCAGGATAAGTAAGAAAAAGAACAGCTGAAAGGAATAACAGATGCATCGTGTAAGTAATAATAATAACATCTCAGATATACTGTAAAATGCTCTTTTAAGATAATAAAAAAAATGTGTGACTACAAAATCATTCTATATAAATACATACCCTACATGTATTGATATTAGCATGCTGACAGATGTTTTGTTGTTTGTTTTTTAGTGATCAGACACCTTCAGCACAGAGTCCTGTCTCCTCAAACTGAGTCTCTTCGAGCTGTTTACCTCTAGGAGCACTGTTACCAATATCTGATGTTTAACTACACTGAGATTCTATGGTAAAACAAGCTTTTATTTTTCTTGAAAAGAAGCAGCAAACACTTCAGGATGTTTTCAGGATTGACTCAAAGTCTGTTCATATCTCTGTAGTTAGATCAGTGTGCTCAATAATGTGTCTTTGACCTTCATTTTGTATATTTTAATTATACTGTGTTGTAAATAAAAAACAAATAATTAAAAAAAAACTGTTTTTTTCAATCTCCTCACATTTCTTACCTGCCTTAACTGTCACTAATGGGACATTAGGCCCACTCTTCAGGTGAGAATCACTGAATAAAATTTAAATCAATATATTGTTTTCTCTGAAAAAGTAAGTGGATTGATTTTCACATCATTCTGAAGTAAATATTCTAGCCTAATAGACTCACAGCACTGTGCATTACAATTCAGTATGGGGTTCATGGCCTTATTTCAGCTAGTTTTATTTTCACAAGACTAACTAACCACGCATAATATTTTTTTTCCAAAAAATGCAAACATGTACATCTTTGTCACATGTTGTAGAACAATTTGTGCTGATTACAAGAAAAATACATGTTGGTCAATAATATGTTATAAGTAGCTGAAAAAACACAAATATCAGAGCATCTCCAAACATCTCAAGAGCCCCAAAATCACCTCAGACCCCAGAGTATTAAAGTATTAAAGTATTAGCATGACCGAAATCCTGCCCGCTCTTGCCCTTGCCTTCACTGGTAATTTTTAGATAAGGAGTGAAAATAGACAAGCGAGAAGGAGAGAATGGAGATGTTACATTATTGACTGACGTCATGGGGTCCCACCCGGTAGACCAATCAACTCTGATTGGTTGTATCTCATTATTAGTGCTCATTATTGTATCTCAGCGCTGCATTCGACACTATTGAACACAACATTCTCTTGAATAGACTAGAAAACTCTATTGGCATTAGTGTAAGTGCCTTAGCATGGTTCAAATCATACTTATCTGACCAGTATCAGTTCGTAGCGGTAATTGAGGATGTATCGATAATATGGAGTACCTCAAGGCTCAGTACTAGGGCCATAACTTTTTAAGCTTTACATGTAGCCCTTACATCTGTAGATACTATGTAACAATGTGTACTTACACATACATACTAGTTACATACTAGATACACATCTAGTTACTATGTAAGTACACAGGTATTAGGGACACTTAATATAAAGTTTGACCATTTTTGTAAACTGGTCCTTTGTTTGTGTTCAATAAAACCATCAGATTCTACAACTCTAGATCTTTAACCACCACAGCATTTCCTCTAGTTTCAGCTGTTATTCTGATATTTGTCTTTCTCTTTCAGATGGTGTCAGGGTGTCCTTCAGAGCACAATCGTGTGTACTGTGGTATTATTAATGAGACATGACAGCACACTCTCTAGCTCTAGCAGTACAGCTGACCATCTGTGCATGTCCTATTGTAATGCACTAACAGATTAAGCAGCAAATAAATGCAACATTTCTGAAACCCAGAATGCATTGCTGTGGAGAGTTGAGTGTCATGTTTATGTTCTGGTCCATATAACTCTTATTTTGGTGTATATTTCTATTTCCTTTAGGCTCTGGGTTTCCATTGTTTAGTTCTACTTTTTCACTTACTTGTTTAGTTGCTCAGTTGTTCATATTTCTGTTTAATTAATTCCTTGTGTATTCAGATAATTTTGTTAGTTCTCATTGCAGTGAGTTTTTCTTCCCTTTATTAAAGTTAAACAGCTAGAGACAGATCCTTTTCTTACCTTGTTTGAACCCGCTGAGACACTGAGGTCAGTGCAAGGTTTTTAAATTAGTTTTATTTAATACCATTTCAGGATTACTCTACATTGGAATGAAGATTTAGTCAGTTTTATTTGTGGTAATTATAGTAAAGAAGGAGAATTGCATGCAGTCAGTGCGACCAATCATACTGCGTTATAATGATTATGGTTGTCTGGGGAAGATAAAGTGCTGGCCATCTCCTCATGGATCTAAACGTGGACAGCTGGAGTTCTGCTGCTCAAGTGCTCTGTGTATCTTTCAGCTGTAAAAATGCTACAGAATCTCAGTGAGGTCATTACAGGCTCTTGACGGCTGCTAATACCAGCAGAGTAAATCTGCAGCCTGTCTCCGAGACAGAGAGAGTAAAATAACAAGGTGGGAGGGAGATTATGAGCTAATGGCTTGACTGTTACTCAGTTTCAGAAGTCTCTCACTTCCTGACAATGGATACAGTCATACAGGCCAATTCACATCATAAGAGGTACAGCAATGTGAATTTTCAAAGAATTAAATCAACTGAATTAATGAAAAACATTACTATATAATTTATAACAAGCCAACTACGTAATGAAAGCATATGGATGTCCCTTAAGCTGAATACAGTACCTTATTCAGAAAGTCGTGGAGAATAATTTAAAAATAATTTCATACAAACAAACAGAAAACCAATCAGCCGCGGCTTGAATGCATACATTCAGCTTGTAATCTCTTCAAAATGTCTTATTTTTGCTGCATTGCGAACAATTTGTTGACCATTTATGCACTATGCGTCTTGATTTACTTATGTATAAAACAGCAAAAAATACAATGTTATGCTTGTTTTAAAATGTAGTTACACATCCAGTGTTGCTTCACACAAAATAAGTATTGCAGTGCAAATCCATTGATCAAAATAAATAACTGTCACACTCAGAGCAAGGAGAAGGAGACCAGGAGGTAAGTTTTAGAAGTTTATTAAGAATTAAAAGTCTTTGATTTCAAGGAATCTTGAACGTAGTTCAATGGGGAAATCCAGCACACAGTTCACAGACGTTGGGAGA
>JAUMHR010000076.1:480539-490630 GCA_032361145.1 Enteromius fasciolatus
ACACACACACACACTATAAGTTCTTACACAATCTAACATGTGTTTAAAATTGAACTGGAAATTAGGTGCTGGGCGTCTCCTCTGAGCTCCTCGAGCGTCTTTTGATGGGGCTGCCTCCCTTCCCCGCTCCGCAGGTGTGGGGTCGGCCGCCCAGGATGGCGATGCCAGGCTCCCAACTAGCCATTTGGATGTGGCGTATCTGTCCTGCGCCTTCACAGTGCGCTTGCAGCCCGGACCGGAGTCCAGGCGTTCACCAGCGACCACGGAGATGTCGCACGAGCCCAGGCCAGTCAAAGAGCCAGAGCTGGCAGCAACTGCACCACACAGCGCCACACAGCCCAAGACTGACCAAGTGCGTGAGTAGGCAACATCTTTCGTCCCCGAGGGGGTGTTGGTGATGATCGGGAGCATGGAGGAAAGCCCCGCCCCCCTTCCCACCGCTGTAGGTGAGCCCATAAAAGACCTGGACTGGTACAAAGAACTTTCTGAAGTATTTGAAGCGAATATGATTGAGTTGTTGGGAGAGGCACTACCCGGTCCTGTATCTCCCCCTCATCCGCTGGTTCTAGCCAGCCCGTGTGACTCCGTGCTCCCATCCTCCCTCTTCCGCTGGCTCTCACACCAGTCAGCTCCTTCAGTACGGTTCTACTCGATCCTGCCAGCACCTCAGCTCACCCTCAGCCAGCGCGTGAGGAAAGCGCGGAACTACCTCAGGGCATCCAGCGGCAAGCCCAGCTCAGTCGTGAGGATCCCCGGTCTCCGCCTCCAGCCATCAAGTCCTGGAATCCACCTCGATCCTCCGACCCTTCTGCTCCGCCTGGGCTCTCAGCTCCCTCGCCCTCACCGTTGGCCGTTATCCCACCAGCTCCACCGGGCTCCCTCGTCTCTCCGTCTCCGCCTTGGTCAGTTGTTGACCATCCTCCGCCTCGGGACTCCACTCCTCCAGCTGCACCTCATCCCGCCATCCTGCCAGCTCCGTCAGGCTCCTCCTTCCCTCTGGCTCCACCTTCATCCTCAGTCGCTCTGGCTCTGCAACGCTCCTCCAGGTCCCTGCCTTTGCCTCGGTCGCCTGAGCCTGCGGTGTCACATCAGCCCTCCGGATCGTCGTGTCACCCTGGCTCTCTGTCTGTGCGACTCCATCCTGGGCTCCCTCTCCATCAGCGGCATCTCCGTCGGTAAGTCGGTAAGTCTTAGTCGTCAGCCCTTCTGCCTCCATGGCTCCTTCCACCATCCACTCCACCCTGGACTTTGATATTTTGTTTGTTTTTGTTTTCTTTCCTTTTTGCTCCCTCTCCCACCCTCCTCCAGAGCCCCTGCCCTCCCGCCGCTGTTGTTACGTATGGTGTTGTTACGTACGTATTTGCGCCTTGTCCGGGAGGGGGCGAACTGTTACATGTTTGAATGTTTTTGTTGTCTTTTCCCATGTGCTCTTTGTTTCTCCCTGTGACCTAGTTTATGTTAATTAGTCATTCGTTTCAGGTGTGTTCCGCTCGTTTTCTGTAATTGTCTTCCCTTTATAAGTTGCCTTGTGTCATTCAGTTATCGTCCGTCAATGTCAATGTAAGGTGTGTTATTCTGCTCCTTCTTGTTCTACTTTGTGGAGATTAAACTATGTTTATGGACAACGGCTTTGCCAATGCACAATCATGACATTAACGTTTAAGCAGTGTTATAAGCTTGAAATGTTTTATTTTATTTCAGGCAAGTTGTGATGATTTGAAAAGGTTAAATAATAAAACAAAAAAACAAACGTTACTTTAAAAAAATTGAAAACTTATATTTAATGAACAAAAAAGCTACTAGCGTTTTTCTAAATTAACTTAGTAAAAAAAAAAAAAATAAATAATGCCATTACACAAAAATCTGAACTATTTTAATAGCTGAAACAGCTGTTTTGGTAGAAGGACCATTGTCCAGTGGGAGCCAGGTGGAGCAAATAGCCTCGGACCTGAGCATTACTGAATATGTACTAAGTAAAATATTATTGAAACTTGATTAGTAATGCCTTGCACTACTGCGTTACACCAAAAAGTAATTTATTACTGTAATATATTACTTTTGTAATGCGTTACTCCCAACACTGTTAAGCAATGACACCTTTATTTCTTAATCTGGCTCTCGGATTAAGCCAGGAGCACATGATTTGACAACCTCAGTGTTTTAACAGGAGTGTGGACAAGAAAAAGCTCTGATTAATATACAGGCGCTGTCACACTCCTCTCAGTATGCTTAGCCTGGATCAGCCCACTGATCCCAGCACAGTCACTAGCTATCAGTCACCTCTGATGATTAATCAGAATAACCTCAATCTAATCACCCGTAGCAGCTTAAATGACACGCTCTCCAGTCAGTCTACAGCGGAGCTCGAGGTAACAGATCTAAAACCCTCTTGTCTCTTATGCTTACTGTACCAGATCCTCAGAAGTTGCGATCGGGACAGCTGACTGCACTTGACACTAACCTGCACTGAGCCCGAATATCCTTTGTCTCCTGCCTAAAGTAAGCTATCCAAGCCTTTGATTACCTGTGATACTCACCTCGTGTACTTACCTGAGTCCGCAGCAATGTGTGGAGTGTGAAGACGATCTGGTGATCGTTCACATCTTGTGATCCAGAAAGACAGCCTGAATTTAGCCCTGTGATTGTGACTGTAACACCTGTCTTGTGTCATGTACCTGTGTTTATGATTCTTGTCCATGTGCTCGGTGTGTTAATTTACCCTTCAGCGCCCTCGTGCTCCTTGCTCTCTCATCAGTGTTTCACTTCCAGTCGTGTTTCTCCAGGTGTCCCATATTCTATGTTGATTAGTCTGTGTATAAATCCACTCCACATGTCTATCTTGGTCAGATGTTAACGTTGCATGTCTGTTTGTAGTTCGTTGCTTTGCTAGTTGCATTTTCCTTTGTGTTTTCTTGTTTTCCTAACAAATTTTCAAGTTTATGATTCAGTCCTGCCTGTCTGCTCTGGAAGCGAGAGCGCGATTCACTACAGCCAGCATTCGTGACAGAACATCTGACCAAGAGAAAAGATGGCGTTCGTGAAGGATATCGTGGAGCTGCTTCGCAGCATTCCGTCTTTCGAGGACTATACCTTAGGGTTCTGTGAGATCGCTAAGCAATCGAGCTTCGGACACCGGGAGATCGTTCAGCTCTTTCGTGATGGAGCGTGCTTTCTGCAGGATGCGGTACTGCCTGAGGTCGAGGGTTTGCCATAGGAATCAGCACTCTTTCTCACACTCATGATGTTCGGGACACAAGCAGCGCTTCACTCAGGTCCTGAAAGCACTTCTTCACCTAAGCATGAAAGTCTTTCAACCCAATCCGACACAAATGCTCACATCTCTGCGAACGCTAACCCGTCATTAGGGTTGTCAGCGCTGTCAGAAATCCTCACAGTGCCTCACATGCCATCACGGTTGCCAGTGATGTCTAAACCCCCCGTTTTAATCCCGTTTCACGACGAGAGGGGTCGTGTTCACTCCAGTCGGTGTCGGTGCTACCAGGAAAGCGGTCATTCATTTCAGCGGTTCTGGACCCGCAACTGAAGGGTGTTCATTACATATCACGGCGAGAGGGGCCGTGTTCAGTCCAGTCCATGTCAGTTGTGCAGCCAGGAGAGCTGTTTTCTCCCCCTGTGGTTTCAAGGCCGCAAAAGACGGATTGAATCCCGTTTCACAGCGAGAGGGACCGTGTTCAGTCCAAATGGTTCAGGTAGCTCAGCCAGGAGAGCTGTTTTCGTCCTCTGAGGTCTCAGCCTCGCAAATGATGGGTTTTAATCCCATAGCATGGTACGAGGGGCCGTGTTCAGAAGTTATGGTCTGCGATATGGGTTCAGTATGGCTGGATTCACCAGACCCGGTCTGTGATCCGGACCCTTTGTGGCCAGGAGGGCTTTATCATAGCCTGTTTAGCCCAGGAGGGCTTTATCGTTGCCTGTTCGGCCCAGGAGGGCATTATCATTGCCAGCTCGGCCCAGGAGGGCATTTTCACTGTCATTGTCTGATGAGCCCTGGTGAGCCCAGGTGGGCCTCTCCTCTGCCCGCTCCACCTTGGAGGGCGGTGTTACTGACTGTTCGGCCCTGGAGGTCATCCCCGCTATTTGGTGAGCCCAGGTGTGCTTCTCCACTGTCCGCTCCGCCTTGGAGGGCGGTTTCACTGTCTGGTCAGACCAGGAGGTCCTTGCCACTGTCTGGTGAGCCCAGGTGGGTCTCATCATCACCTGCTCCACCCTGGAGGGCATTCTCGTCCGGTCTGCCACAGAGGGCGTCCCAATCATCTGCGCCACCCTGGCGGGCATTCCTATGGCTTGGTAAGCCCAGGTGGGCTTCTCTGCCGTCAGATCCACCCTGGAGGGCATACGAACTGTCTGATCGGCTCAGGAGAGCGTTCTCATTCCCCAGTAAGCCCAGGTGGGCGTCTCCTCCTTCAGCCCTGCCTTTGAGGGAGTTCGAACTGTCTGGTCGGCTCAGGAGAACATTTTCGTTCCTCGGTGAGTTCAGGTGGATGTATTCACCTGTAACACCTCTCCTGTGTCATGTACCTGTGTTTATGTTTCTTGTCCATGTGCTCCGTGTGTTTATTTACCCTTCAGCGTCCTCGTGCTCCTTGTCTGTAACTCCGCCCTCTCCTCAGTGTTTCACTCCCTTCCAGCCGTGTTTCTTCAGGTGTCCCGTATTCTTTGTTGATTAATCTGTGTATAAATCCACTCCCCATGTCTTGTATCTTTGTCAGATGTTAACGTTGCATGTCTGTTTGTAGTTTGTTGCTTGTCACATTTTCCTTTGTGTTTTCTTGTTTTCCTAATAAACAAGAAGCGAGAGCATGTCTTTGCTACCAGCTTACTACTCATGTTATTCCCCTTTTCAGATGAGCTGTTGTTCTTGAATTAATTGCTTTATAGTTGCTCATTCCCTAACAGTAATTTCAAATGATATATTTTCCACTTACTGTGTGCTTCTCCCTTCTCAAGCAGGCCTCCACACTTTTCTTTTTTATGCATAGGAAAATGAATACCTTTCCCCTGTGCAAACTTGTGAAAAAAAGGGAGCTAGAACAATGCCTTGTAAATATGGTCTTTTACTGCTCCCCTGTGGTGACGGGACAATGCTTGCTTGGTCAACTTGCTTGGTGTGGTTGGAGCTACGGCATGGGTGTTGTGCATTTGTTATTTGACATTTATTGGCCTCTGTAATCAAGATCATTTTAAATATTTCAATATAGATTAAACTCCTGAAATTAATGTTTTATTTTGTGACAGTGTTTTTTGTGATGCTGAATCTATGACACTCAGAAATGTTTTAAGTCCAAATTGAATTGAATTAAAAACATATGTACTGTAAAACAAAAATCTAACTGATCTTTCAAGGCTACAGAATATGTCAGATTATGTTAAACTGTGTGTCCTGCTTCTTTGATAACTGGCTGCTCACCTAGCTGAGGTTCCTTCTGTAGACTTTTCTGTTCTCAGATGACTTACAAAAGGTTGCATGTAAACGGCACAGATTAATGGACAAGATAATGCCAGATCTGTCTGTGTGTGAGAGGATCTTTGATGACTGTCCAGCTCTCTGTAGTGATATGGAGATAAGTGCTGGTTCACTTCACATGGTTTATCCATCCTTAACAAAAGCGGCTAACAAAAACAGAGTGCTGTACCTGAGGAACTCTCTCAATATAAACGGTGCCTTAACTAGGATCATTATCTTTCATCTTGTTATCTTAATGGGGTACAGATAGTGTGTCTGGGCTTCTCATTTACAGATTAAAAAACGAAAGTGCCGCTCATCAATTATTTACCTCCCACCCCACCCCACTTCTCCATTCCGTCCCGCTTGCTCTGGCGTTTTGTGTTGTCTGAGCATTCAGTACTGGCCCAGGACAGGATCACCTTTCACTCCTAATCACACAGACATCTTATCATGGGTAACAAAAACAGAGAGGACACAGGAGACCAGAGATGGAGAGAGAGACACAGAGAGAAAAAAAAAAAAACAGTACACAGAAGGAAAAGTTTTTTCATATTCAGCATATTTTCATGTTCAATATAAAGTGGAAATATGAATGGTACAAAATTCTTGGCTGTTTTGGATCATTGCCAGAAAATTGTTAAGAGAGTTTTCTGTACAAAACTAAAAAGATCTTGGTATTGGTAATTTTCTGCCAGAATTTTTAAGTTCATGTACATTTTATTTAACTCTTAAATGCAACACAATACAATGGGTAATTCAAAATGCATAATGTATTTAATTGCTGATTTCCACTGAGCAGTACGGGCCAGCACAGTACAGTACAGTGCAGTGCAATTTGGTACGGAACAGCCTGATCCAGCTTGTGTTTTCACTGCCATTAGTAAACTTACTTGAAAGGTGTGGTGTATGTGGGAAAGTAGCGGTTGGTGATAAAGCAACAATAAATACAACACTGCTTCTTTTTTTGTCAGTTTAATGAACAATAATTGCCATTATAAAAGAGGCAGAAATAAAGACAAAAGCAAACAAAGCCAATTCTGTACTAGGTAAAGTTCTAAATAAATATAAAGTTATATATAATTTTGTGCTTAGCTAAAACTATATACAGGAACAAATAATATGAATTGCATCTCATGTTTAATCACAGAGATGTCAAAGCCAGCAGCAAATGTCATAAGGACTAGCCAAGCTTAAGGCTGTTCTAAGTGGATACACAAGCACTGAGCACCATTGATCACCTGGAGCTATGAAATCAAATTTTCAAATAGGTGATATAATTATAAATAAACCACAGATTTGAGATTTAAACAACTACATTCCACTAATTGGGGGAAAAAATGGCGGCATCTGCGCCCCTAAGCGATTCCTTGTCGACACTTCACTCGAATCGTCGACCGAATATGCCTGCAGGTCCCCTACCCTCTTGATGGAGGCCAGTGTGAGGACCGGCTCTATTGATTTCTTCATCAAAAGAGTAGCAATCGCTGCACGCAGGACAGGGGCATTGTCTGCATTCACCATCGTGAAGCGAACGCCCCTGAACCTGGGAGGACGCCGGGCGAACTGAATCGCATAACCGAGCCGAATGGTGCGGATGAGCCATTGAGACGGTCTGAGCCCAGTCCAGGCATCTAAGAACCGAGAAAGAGGCACCATCGAAACCACCGGGGTGCCGGTGGTGGGGCAGCAAGGGAACGCAGGGGTCCTGTCCGAGGATAGGCTGGGCAGGACCCCCGCGGCCAACGAGACTGCTGCTGCTGGGGCTGCGGAGGAGCGGGGGCGGCTGCAGGGGGGCGCCCTCGGCGATGGGCAGACTGAGGCGGTGTCCGGGTGGAGGCACCAGCTGGACGCCGTGGCAAGATGTGATGGATCTTCTCTGTCTGCTTCTGGGCGGTGGAGAACTGCTGGGCAAAAAATTCCACTGCGTCGCCGAAGAGGCCGGTCTGCGACACGGGAGCATTCAAGAACCTAATCTTGTCTGCATCACACATGTCAGCAAGACACAGCCCCAGATGGCTCTGTTGGACCACCATAGTGGACATCGCACAACCCAGGGCGCGCGCCCACTTGCAACAACGCCATGGAGTGTACGGAAGATGCAGCATATCCACAGGCTTTGTAAGCATCATCGATCAGAGCTGACGAGTGCTTACAAGCCCGAGAGGGGAGCGACGGGTTACCCTGCCAGGAAGTAGAAGGACACAGTTGCATCGCAACAGACCTCTCCACCTGGGGGACCCCCGTGTAGCCCTGAGCTGCGCCACCAAGGAGGACGAGCCACTCGACCGCTTCCTGGCAGTGAAAATGTGCCTTCCACGATTGAGTCAACTCATCATGCACATCCGGAAAGAAAGGAACCGGAGTGGGTTCCTGTGTGCCGGCACGAGCCACACCCAAGTACCAATCATCCCACCTCGAGGGTTCAGGACATTGGACGTTGAGGGATCCACTCAATCCCGACCTCCTTAGCGGCCCGGGCAAGCATAGCAACCAGCTCAGGATCAGTATCCAGAACGGTTGAGCGCCCATCGGACGCCGCTCCAGAACCGGACTCCTCATCTCCTGAGCCATACTCTCCTCTTGATGCTGTGACTGACATTTGGTCATCAGGGGGAGCCCCAAAGATGAAATCCGGCACCGTTTCTGGTTGACCAGGCTGCCCCAATGGAAACTCCTGCAGTGTCGGAGCGCGTGTGACAGGGGGCACTCCCCGAGGGGAGTTCCTCACTGTCACTGTCAGGCCTGCCCTCTCTCCGGAACTGGAAGCTCCGCGGACGCTGCCAGCACAAACTCCAGTACGTAGAAGAGGAATAGGGACTTCCCCACCGGCCATGTAATTAAGCCTTGTCCGCAGTTCCGAGATAGTCATCTTCCCACAAGAGGAACATAAACCATCAACAAACACCGCTCTAGCATGCTTGATGCCCAGGCATGTTAGGCAGTGTTCGTGACTGTCCGCCGGCGCTGGGTAACGGCCACATCCAACAACGCACGGATGGTAGGACATCCCGAAGGAAGTGTCTTTGCGTCTCACCACCCGTGAGTACTCTTTTAGCTTTGCTCTTTTGTGAAACGATGAAGCCAACAGGGAAGATGGTCGCTCGGTAAACAAATGCAAATAGTGCAATACAAATGTTACCGCCACTATACTGGAACCACCATTGCTGCAACGCTGTAACACCAGCCTTTCTCCATCGTTTCGCAGAGTAGAATGGCTTCTGGAACGTTTGCATGAACTACTCGGCTCCAAAGCGAAAAGCTAATGAACGCTAGATCGGCTGACCTACTTATACTCGCGTTACGATTGAGTTCAGCTGATCCTAATCAGCGTATGCCAATGAAAATCATTGGCATGTTTGTATACATGCAGAGTTGTTTTGCCATCTCGAAGCGAGATTCCTATTCCTCGTCACAGACTGAAAGGGAACTAGAGAATCATGTGATAGTTATAAATCCCCTTTGATGTTTGTACTGGCTACTGTATACAGGCCACCAGGGCACCACACAGACTTTATTAAAGAGTTTGCAGATTTTCTAACTGAGTTAGTACTGGCTGCAGATAAAGTCTTAATTGCTGGTGATTTTATTATCCATGTTGATAAAGAAAAAGATGCGTTAGCATCTGCTTTCTTAGATATTCTGAACTCTATTGGGGATTAGACAGCACGTATCAGGATCTACTCTTTGTCGAAATCATACTCTAGATTTAGTACTGTCACATGGAATTGATGTTAATGCTGTTGAAATCCTGTAAATTCTACAGCTTGTTAAAAGTATGGTAAAACCATCACTTCTACCACAAAAGACTGCTTTGTAAGTTATCTTCCTGATTTATCTCAATTCCTTAGCACATCTAATAGTGCAGAAAAACTTGATGATGCAACAGAAACCATACACTCTTTTCTAGCACTTTAGATACAGTTGCTCCTTTGCGCTTAAGAAAGGTAAAAGAAAACTGTTTGAATCTGTGGTATAATGAGCACACTCGCACCCTAAAGACAGCAGCCCGGAAAATGGAGCGAAGTGTTTCGTTTAGCCTGGCAGGAAAATATGCTAACTTACAGAAAAGCATTAAAAAGGGCTAAATCTGGTAACTTTTCATCTCTATTAGAAGAAAACAAACAAAACCCTCGGTGTCTATTGAATATAGTGACTGAATTAACAAAAAAGCATCAACAGGTACTGACCTTCCGGTAGACCACAGCAGTAATGATTTTGTGCAATATTTTACTTCCAAGATTAATAATATTAGAGATAAAATAGAAATTGTGCAGCCGTCAGCTACAGTATCCAATCAGGAGCAATGTAGATCCCCTGAGGAAAAATTCCACTCGTCCTCTACCATAGGAGAGGAAGAACTGTATAAACTTGTTACGTCATCTAAGCCAACAACATGTATTTTAGACCCTATTTCATCAAAATTATTAAAAGAGCTGCTTCCAGAAGTTTTAGATACTCTTTTGTCTATTATTAATTCCTCATTGTCATTAGGATATGTCCCCAAAGCCTTTAAACTGGCTGTTATTAAGCCTCTCGTTAAAAAAACGCAACTTGACCCCAAAGATTTAGCTAATTATAGACCTATCTCAAATCTCCCTTTTCTGTCAAAGATACTAGAAAAGGT
>JAUMHR010000076.1:556784-567465 GCA_032361145.1 Enteromius fasciolatus
AGGCCAAGTGATTAGCACACCTGATTCTGATCATTTGAATGGGTGAGCGAAAACTTTTGGTAATATAGTGTATGTCATGAACATAAAGGAGGATTAATGCATGTTTATGACAAATGATCCTAAGTGTCTTTCGCTCAGTTACAGTATATCATTTTTAATCCAAATATGACATTGTTTGTCATCTGACTTTGTTATGAACATAAACATCAGAAACTTTCATATACTTGACATAAACCACATTATATCCTGTCAGTGTTTTTGATATGGCAACTTGACATTACTTAGACAGCATAAAATAAATTAAACTGATAAATATAATACTGATAAAAATAATACGATAATAAAATAAATATTCTGTCATTAAATAATTTGACAGAATATTAACATTTAATGACACTTCAAGACATTTTAATTCAACCAATTTTGTACCAATGTACTTGAGGTCAGGAAAGGTATTCATGATGCTGTCATAAAATAATTTGACATACAATTAACGCTTAATGACACTTTAATGACAAATTCAATTTCACTGCAGCCCACAAGATCCAGAGGGCATGGTTCGATCCAGATCCAACTCCTCCCAGCTTACATATACCTAAACCTACCCATCTCCAACCCCTGATCCCTAAACCCACCCATCTTGACCCCTAAACCTACCAATCTCGACCCCTAAACCTACCAATCTCCACCCCCTACAGTAGATGTGGATCAAACCACGCCCCCCTGGGTCTCGTGGGCTGCAGCGAGCCCTACTTTGCAATCATAGCCACTGAGAGGTTATGTTGTCATAGTAATGTAAAGTTGTCATGACAAAGATACTGAAAGATTGTAATGTATTGGTTTATGTCAAGTAGTCATAACAAAGATTATGAGATTGGTGAAGTGTTGCTGTGATGTTGTCCTTGTGCAAGTTTCTCCTATCTCCAAACATATCTGGAGCTCAATCAGGTGTTTGCTCACTTCTTTTATTAAAGCCCTTCTCCCAAATTTCTTAAATTTAATATTCATGGAGACCATTCTGCTCTTAACAGGTTTAAATGCAGTAGATTATATAAATATATATATATATTTTTTTTTTTTGTGTGTTCCCCACATCTGTACCTTAGACAGGATTGCTGTTTCTGAGATCTGCAGAGTTTTCTTCTGGTTTTCTTTTAGGTTGATTTTTGCTCTGAAATGCATTTATAGCACTTACAGGTTTATGACTTTTCAAATTATGTCCAGTCATTTGAATTTGCCAGATTTATTTAAATTAATCCATGGAAAACTTTATCTAAATTCAAAAGATATTAAAGCACAATACATTAGTACATTATACATTAATACAAAAGTATTAAAAACTATATTATCTGCTTCTTCTTCTTATTGAATATGGATTGTAGATTATGGCAAAAAAAAGAAAAGAATGCAATGTAGCATAAAGCTGTAAGGTATGAAAAAAATACAAAAAAATAAAATAACGAAAAAGGAATCCACTGGATAAATACTTTCTGAATTCACTGCATAAATAAAGTAGATATTTAATAAAGTCTGTATTTGTAAAAACATCTTGTAAGCGCAATTCAAAGCATGCCGTATCGCAATGACTTTTAGTATACAGTAGCATTCGTAGCCCAATGCATGCAATGCAAGGCCAATGAATCAAACAAACAAATGATCAGTACATCCTGTCCTAAAACTAATATGCCCGTATAGGTCGTTTGTACAATGGCGGTGAAATACTACCCATCAGAGTGTATACTAAAATGGTGCTGAACATGGGCAACAGAACATTTGCTTATTAATGTTTTATACTATTTTATCGGCCTTGTAATTCAGGGTTGGTATAGCTCAGTTTGTAGAAGGGATGCCATATGCCATAATCATGCCATCATGGGTTTGAACCCAGAGAACGCATGTGTTCATAAAACCCTTTAAATCATAATTTTGCACAATTTATGTAACTGGTAGGTGCAGGGGTGGGTTAGTGTGGTATTCGTAGAAATTAAACCTAGTAAAATGTGCTTATGTCGGGATGAAGTTCCAGGTCACCGCCTCTAGAGTGCACCCACACTTGGGGACACCTGATTTTCAGTGATTATTGTCATCCTGACTACAGAGACCGTCTCTGCATTTGATAAATAAAGTTTAATTCTCGTCATTATATATTATCATTACTCTGTTGTTCTATTTGATAATGTTCAGTGCTTTGCTACAATCTGTATTGTTAAAAGCGCTATATAAATAAAAGTGACTTGACTTGACTCACCACACCTCCTTTAGATTCAACTCATGTTTATCTTCCCTGTGTTTTTGATTCTGGACTGTTTCCCTATTTTGTGTTTGTTCGCCTCCTGTCTACCAACTGTGTACCCAGACTTCGTTGTTTCTGATTGCTTGTTTATCGACCTCACCTGACCACTCTGAATAAACATTTGCACATGGATCCGAATGCTCACGCTGTGTTTGTGTTTTGTAGGAGGACAGGCTCAATTTGCAACTCAAAAGACAGAGGAAAGACAAAAAAAATTAAGTCAATGAAAGTCAAAACAAAGGTCTCACTGAAAGGAATTCTTCAATTGTCTTAAATCAAGACAGAAGAAAGCTTATCCACAAAGAGATGCGTATAACATGAACATGCTCAGCAGCAATAACTGTGAGATACACTTTAAGTGAGCCCAACAGAAAAAAAATAAAATGTAGAAAATAGAACATGAATCTACAGGACAGTAAACTGGATTCACACCATGCCAGAAAAAAAGATATAAAGGAACGCCATTTAAAAGCTTGAAGACACCTTGAAAGGGGGCTTTTCTCCAGTGAGATGGCCAGATCAGGGGAACCAAGAGAAGTCAGACCTTGTCCTTCTGAACTCTTCATGAATCGAGACATGTCCCCAGTGTTCTTTAAACCAAAATATGTTGAACATGAGCTAGACAAAGCGTTTACAATCAAACTGTTATTTCTGAAACACACTGTGCAGTGAAACTTGTAAAACAGAGTCTGGAGACCAGCGCCCTTCTGTGGTTTTGGCTCTGACCTCTATTTTTGGGGCACCACATCAGGAATGGCCCTCAGCAGGGTCTAGGCTTAGAAGCTTTAGCTGTCAACCTTAGGTCAGTGTGCATCTTAAGGTCTATATAGTGAATTTGCAGGCCCAATCCTTGGAAGAAAGCACCAAGGTCGCTGCGTCAATTTTCTGGTACAGAGAGGAAGAACAAAAATGGTTCACAGAGAGAATAAGCTGAAATTCCAGAAATGCAATATTAGAGTATAAGAGATTTATTTTTATGTTAAATTCCGCAAAGGTGACCCTAGTTAAACAGATACACTGAAATATATTTGAAAGATACAGTATTTAAAGATTTACTTAATAAATACACCCTGTAACCTTTTGGTATACTAAACTGGTACACTTAAGTGATAAACTGGAACGACTAATTGTGAGGAAGTAGTGTTGATGTCCAAGTTAAGATATAATGCAGTGTATATGATTGTGCTGAACTATTGCAAGTAAACTTCAGATACACCTTAAATAACTCATTTAACTTAAATTATTAAAAGACCCTCATCAGTAGTGACATTAAAACACATTTTAGGCTTAATTGTCATGCTCAGTCAAAGGCAGAGACAAGGAGGTAAAGTTTAACAGGTAAGTTATCTTTATTTTCACAAAATAGGAGGCGCAAACAAGAGAGATCGCTGCAGTTGAGTAACTCAGGAAAGCATTTCAGGTAGATCAACAAACTTCTCAGTCCAACAGAAGATATCATAAGTATGAACAAAGGTGATACTCAGTCTCTTGTTAGGTAGCAGGCAGATCGATTCAGGCAACAAGGCAGGCAGGTAGGTATCAAAGTCTTTCAGGTAGACTTTCCCGGCAAATCAGGCAGGCTGAATCAGATCGTCCTTCAGAAAAGACTCAGGGAATTGACCTTGACCTCAGCCCCTGACTGAATGGAAAGAAGGTTATTTAAGGTGCACATGGTGATTGGCGGCAGGCGTTCAGAATGACGGTGATTGAGAGAGTGTGACTGAGACTGGTCCAGGATCAGTGACTAGTGCAGGTGAATGAGTGCTCTGGATGGATCTGGTTACCAGCTTGTATGAAGACATTGCGTTCCCCTCTGGAAAGGCGCGTCCTTGCACCGTAAAGATGAAATGTAAATACATAATGAGAGAGGGGGGTGGGGGGGTGGGTGGGGGGGGGGGTTGCGGTCCTTAATGCTCCTTCCTGAGGGGGCCGGATTTGAGGGTGTAGACAGAAGGCCAATGAGCCAGGCTGACAGCGAGGGTCCAGAGGGCCAAGGCGGATGAGGGGATTCGGCAAGGTGGAGAGTCCAGAGGCGGCGAATGAACACCGACCAAGGCGGAGCTGGGGAGACGATTGATTCCAGTGGAGTTAGTGAATGGACGAACCCCAAAGGAGGGAAGGCAGCCAAGGCCCATGCCAGAGATGACGGGTCGAAGGACTGAGGTGGAGTTCTGGCCTTGGAGGCTGGAGGAGGAGTTGGGGAGCAGCTCGAGCCAGACGGATCTGGAGGATGACAGTCCTGTGTGATCGGCCCTGGCTGGATGGTAAGCAGTAGGTGAGTGGCAGGACTGTCAGACGACAGCGAGGCTGAAGTGGGTGGGTGGGTGGAAGGGCGGTAATTTATTTGGAAATAGCCCTTGCGGTGCGGACTCTGGAGGGCGCTCGTGCAGCGCAGGCTCTGGCACAAGGTTCGAGATCGGCAAGCAAAATTTTTATATCAGTTTATCTCTTAAGCGATAATGAATGTCAGTATATATGTCAATGGATTTTAACTGTACTTTGTATGAAATAAATGTATTTTAAATATATAACGTTTTTTTATCAGGGGAATGCTCTGTCACAACCAAATCCATGATGGATTTTGAGAGCTGTTTGTTGGCTTGAAGAGCCAGCCGCTTGACCACCTCAGGTCAGAGTTCAAACCATCAGCCTCATCATCAACTTTTACAGGCATTTTTGTTTTGAGGCATTGGTGATGGAATACATTGTTGGTCGGTGATAGCATCATCTTTTAAGTTAATTGCATGATTCTGTATGGTTTTTAGACAATCGTCCTACCACTTACGAGTTTTAATATAAACAACGTTAAGTATTTTGTAGTTTACCTTAAATGCCTGAGTATTCAACTGTAAACTTCAACCACATTTAAAAGAAAACAATTTCAAAATCATGAAATTATATATAAAGATGCTTTTTAAAAGTTAAAAAGAAAAAGGTTTAAAAAAAGTTTTAGTTCAGCCAAATGCAATTATATAGATTGTACTATAACATATGTTGCAATATAATAAATTGCAATAAAAACAGGCAGAAGGGGAGGGGGAGAGTTTTGCAAAAGTGAGATGGGAATGAATGGTCGCAAGTTTGTGCTTTTATAGTGCTTTGGAACTGGTTTGATTGGGTGATCGTAACCGGGGAATGATTAGCTGATTGCTAACAGCTGTGGGCAATTCGTCCAGCAATCCACTCAAAAGTATGTTATTGTCAAAACATTTATTTCAAGTGTTTATTTCAGTTTATAAGAGGGTTTGGCGTGCTGTCCAGGGAGCAGGAACCCTAGCGATTAGAACCTTAGCGATTAGAACCCTAGCGAGGATAAGGGCTCTGCGTCCGGCTCGAACTCCGGCTGCCCCCCAAAAGGGCTTATGGAGGACAGCAGCCAGAGAGCGGCTCCCCAAAAAAGCAATAGAGAGGAGTGCTGGACAAAGGGAGGCTGGAAAAATTGAACTCCACTAAGGTAGCTTTTGATGTAACCTGCCTGAATTGAGGTACGAGATGAAGAAGGTGATGTATAGTAGGGAAAAATCTGGGAAGGGGAGGTTATAGCAAGAGTGGAAAGTTTTGAAAGCTTTCCAAGCTGTGAGGTAGGACTGAAGGGTTCTGGGGGCGACTGCTTGGATCATAGCATTGAGAGAATGGTCGTAAAGTAAAGCGGTCTTAATGGGTGATTTAGGGGAATATCAGATGCGAAAAGGGAGGCACTGGGGTTGGCAGGGGGGTCGGCATCTGGCACCAGCGTCCTGAATTTCTGTAACAGAAAGCGAGAGAGAGAGTCAGCAATGGTATTGTCTTTACCAGGAATATGCTTAGCAGTAATGACAAATTGTTTGATGGCAGAAATCCAGACAAGGCGTCTGAGCAAAAGCATGATTGGGGAGTGGGAGCTGTGTTTGTTTATGCAGTAGACTGTAGCTTCGTTGTCGCAGTGAACTAGAATGCAAGAAGCAGTCCATTCTTTGCCCCATAGGGCTGCGGCAACGACTATGGGGTATAGTTCGTGCAGGGCGGTTGAGGCTTGGTGGGGCGGGATATCTGCTAGTTCTGGGGGCCATCGATTGCGATAGAAGCCTCTGAAGCCTACCGAGGGGGCAGCAACTGTGAATAGCTGGATGTCTACGGGGTCGGCCAGACAGTCTTTGTAAAAGAAAGAATGGCCGTTCCATTGAGAAAGGAAAGAAATCCAGAGCTGGAGTTCTCGTAGACAAGGTTTGGGTAGGGTTAGGTTATCTTTGAGGGAAGGGACGGAGGAGGATAGGTTTAGCAGGTGGGAAATGAAAGGGCGGCCTTGGGGAATGATGCGCATGGCGAAATTTAAGTGCCCCAAAATGGACAGGAGTTCGCGTTTGGAGCACTGAGGTTGGGCTAGGAAATTGGTAGAAATCGTGATGATTCTGTCCAATTTCTCTTTGGGGAGGGAGGCTTCGAGTTTCTGTGAATCGAGATTTATGCCTAGAAATTCGACGCATGTACTGGGGCCAAGAGTCTTTTCATGGGCGATGGGAATGCCGAGGTGGTTGAAAACTTTTAGGACTGTTGACAGGTCTGCGGCAGGAGGGGCGTGGGAAGGTGAGATGACTAGGAAGTCATCTAGGTGGTGAATCTTGTAGTTGTTTGACAAGATCCAGCAGATTGCTTCGGAGAGCAAGTCGAATATTTTGGGACTGCTAGCATTTAAGAGTTAAAAAACAACACATGAAAGTAGAAAAGTAGACATTTGGGAAGGAAAGAACAGTCATCAGTTTGTCCAACCAACTGCTTTTATTGAACTGCTGTCAAAAATTTCTACTGTACACAACATAAATTGAAAAAGCCTCATTTGTTTACAATGCAAGATGTGTGTGTATTTGTGAAAAAGTCTAAATGTGTGTTAACACAACAAGGTTAGAAACATGAATTAAAAAAGAAAGGAAAAAATTAGTGATATAACTGACTGATGTCATGCAAAAGTCTTCCAAGAATCCCCTGTTTGTATCTCCGGCCTAACCAGTAAGTCCATTCTATATATATTAGATGGTTTTTGAGAGCATTCTCTGACCGGTTTGCTCGCAACCTCCACACTTCCCTTTTGAAGTATGCCCATGTTGTGGAGGTTGAAATCTAGAGCTCACCAATAAGTGGCTTGGTTCCATTGGGAAACACTAGCTGCTGCCTTGGCAGAAAACATTTTATGGTAAGTGAAAAAATGAGTTCCCCCATAGGAGGACGCGAGCGCCGCAATGATAGCGAGATAGTCGTTGAGCTTGCGTCTCCTATGGGAAAACAGAACAGATGACATCAGTATAGCGGGAGAATGCGGTGGTGAATTCGGGAAATGACAGAGCTCGTGAGTAGTGTGATGGGGAGTTTTTGAGAAGCAGGGCTAAATTGCCGCAATCAACCTGGCGATCCGCAGGGCTAGGGGAAAAAAGGGGAAAGGAGAGAAAAAAGATTTACGTCGCGAGGATCTGGCTGCGGAGGAGAGGTGAGATGATTTTCAGGTCTGAGGCGAGGGCGTTGGATAGGACAGGAGGCATTTTTGCAGTGGAGAGGGAGAAAGGAGAGCGAGAAGCAGAGGGGGGGAGGGAGGGGTTAGAGGTAGTTGGATGTTCGGGATTGGAGCTGGCCAGCCGGCGAAGAAATTGGCGATAGCCTGGTGGAGCTGGGAGGCGGAGATGCTGGCAGATGGGCCGGGTTGGCTGGTGGAGGGCTGCGGCTGGCTGGTCGATGGCTGGGCTGGATTGGGTTGCAGCGGATGGCCGGGACGGAGGAGCGGCGAAGAGGTGGTGGCTGGATCGGCGTCTGTAGACGACCTGAGGCGAGCCGAGCGGCGAGTGGAATATGGCAGTGCTGGAGAAAGGTGAGTGGCTGTTTTGTGGGACCTTTTCCTTGGTGGAGTGGTGGGAGGAATGGCGTCCGGCAGGTGTTTATTGAGAAGGTTGAGATCAATCTTTGTGGCTTTGCGGGAATAAGACACTCCTGCTGCGGTTAGCGTTTGCCTGAATGCGATGATGGTCCATTTGCCGGTAGTAGAGCGGGCGGAGGTGTAGGAGGATGCTGGTGAAAGTTGAGAAGGTCTGGCCGGTGGTGGTGATCGGGATCGGGCTTGCCTTCTAGGTGAGGTCGGAGGCCCGGACTCTCGTGGAGTTGGCGGCGGGGCTGAAGCTTGCTGGCTAGTCTGGGTGTTAGCACTAGCCGGGCGGGGAGCGGGCTCCTCGCGCTGGTAGTCAGAAGACTTGGAGTCAGACATCTTAGCAATTGTTTAGACAGCAGGATGCGTTCTTTGCAAAAGCGAGATGGGAATGAATGGGACGTTTGTGCTTTTATAGTGCTTTGGAACTGGTTTGATTGGGCGATCGTAACCGGGGAATGATTAGCTGATTGCTAACAGCTGTGGGCAGTTCGTCCAGTGATCCACTCGAAAGTATGTTATTGTCAAAACATTTATTTAGTATTGCTATTAAAAGTGATTTTTGTCACAAGACAACTTTTGTTAGCATCTGTACAAAAAATTTCTGCAGTGTTGCTGGGATCTGAATTATTTAGAAAAAAAAAAAAAACAGATTTATAATACGAGCAACTAATATGTAATTTAGTGTCATATCTTTTTCTCTGTAAACCCGTGTTACACTCCACACTGACACCATACTACACATCTTAATTAGATTATTTTGCAAACATGCTGTGATATCTAGTTATCACTAGTTTAGAGAATAAAATATCCAATGCAAAACATCCTAATGCACTATTGAGCTGAATGTCAAGCAGCGACAGTAATCATTTCACAATCACTGTGCTGAATACAGCACTGGTTAAACCCCAGACAGGCCACGTTAGATCCCCAACAGTAATTATAAGAGTTAGATCTCTAAAAGCAGTAAATTCCACTTCAAGATTGAGTGACTTTATCAATAATTGATCTGCCCTTCACTGAAGCAAAGCCTTACTGAGAGAGAAAGGGAGTGCCATAAAATTAAGTATGTCAGTCTTAGCGATTTTTTTAACTGTCACACTTGAGTTGTGTTCACTATTTCTTTTTCTCACTACTTCCTCCTACTTTATTTTAAACCAGGGTAATTACAGTATGTAGAAATGATGCCATTTTATGCGCCGTTTGTGTTCTGAAATTAACATCTTTTGACAGAATTAATGGTTTACTTTGAATTGATGTGTCTAAAATGCTTGAAATTAAAATTTGAGAGTGACCATTTTTCTTTTGAATCAAAATCTTTACCTAGATCTCTTAGAGAGGCTAATATCAGTCTTATACTTAAAAAAGGAAAACCAGAGGATGAATGCACTTCATAGAGGCCTATTAGCCTTCTGAATACTGATTTTAAATTACTATCTAAAGTTTTAGTTTTGAGAGTAGAGAAGATACTGCCAAGTATAATAAAAGCTGACCAAACTGGTTTCATTCATGGACGTTATTCTAGTGACAACTTGCGAAGATTACTTAATATTATTCAATTATCACAATATAAAAATCTTAATAGCATGGTTATTTCTTTATATGCTGAAAAAGCATTTTATCGGGTTGAGTGGGAGTTTTTGGATTATACATTGAATTTTTTTTTTAATTGGGGGATACCTTTATACAATGGGTTAAGATTATGTATGATAGTCCGGTAGCAGCTGTTATTACAAATGGTAGGCACTCTGAGAATTTTAACTTAGGAAGGGGCACTAGGCAGGGTTGCCCCTTATCACCCTTGCTTTTTGCTATAGTTATTGAACCTCTAGCAGAGGCTGTGAGGTCCAATCCGAATATTTCTGGCATTTGTGTCAAAGATAAACAACATAAGATTTCTTTGTACGTGGATGACATCCTTTGTTTGTAACTCAACCAGAGGAGTATATTCCTGTTATTATGGAGGTTATTGAGCAGTTTAGTGAGGTTTCAGGATATAAAATTAACTTTTCTAAATCGGAGGCAATGCCTCCAGGAAGGCAAAGGTGTTATACCCCTCCGACCTCTTTTCCTTTTAGATGGGCGACGCAGGGCTTTACCTATCTTGGAATATTCATTACCCCACTGTTACAGCAAATGTATAGGACTAACTTTGACCCTCTTTAGCGACGAATGCATGACGATTTGGATAAATGGACCCCCTGCCATTGTCTATTTTAGGAAGGATAGTCTTGCCTCGATTTTTGTACTTATTTCGGTAACACATAAACCGCAACCTTACAGAAATAAGGGTAACACTTTATTTTGATGGTCCTCCTATAGATAGTCTACTGACTATCAGTTACTTCTCAAGTGCATAACTACTTACTCTCATCAAGGTAGTATCTGTAGATTGTCTATAAAATATACAGTAGCAATCATTATAATGTCTACAACATGTAAACAGTTATAAAAAACGTGGTCAGTAAAGTGTTATCAGTATGTTATTAATTTAGGTTGTAGAT
>JAUMHR010000076.1:591590-602880 GCA_032361145.1 Enteromius fasciolatus
GGTCATTCCTGTGCAGAGTTTCTCAGCAAGTAAATCAGGCTATTGTTTGTTTATGTAGATTGTCCTTTGTTAGAAATGTACATCGTCCAATGGTCAAAGTTCACATCCAAACCAGATGGCCTCCATCTTTCTCTGAGATTCATTGTTTATGAGCTGGTTGTGGGTACGAATCAACAAGAGATTCAAGTTCTGTTACTCCTTACAAGGGTCTCTTCTTTCCCTCTCGTGGAGGATCTGGTCCCTGGGGATTTATCAGACCTTCAGGCGTCGAAGCTGGTCATCGATCAGTTTTACGACTCATGAACCATTTCAGAGAAGATTCCAAGATTCTCTTTGAAATGTTGTCCTTCGGCATCTTTGTCTGTTCACTATGAGGTCTTACAGCCACTAGGTTGCAAGGTCCAGTTCTCAAAAGACATATGTTTATAAGCAACTGAAAAAAGCACAAACGTCAGAACTTCTCCAGACCCCCAAAACACCCTCAGACCCCAGAGGGTTAAAAGTGCTTGATGAATAATTCCATAACATGCCTACTTGGTATGCTAGCATGGATATCATGTGAAAAGGATTAGTGTACTGTGTGCAATGGGATGAATGCAATGCAATAAATACTGTAAAACATGAAGGACGACTTGAAAATTAATTTATTTCCCTTAACAATTTAGTCAAAAATTTAGTCAAGTAATTAAGTAGTGCAAAAAGCTGTTCAACAATGCAGATGAGCCCCATAATATTTACCAGCAAAGACTGCAGATTAAAACTATGGGTTTAAACAGATTAAAACACACAAAGTTTTTTTTCTCCTTTTCTCCAAATCATTCTTTCCCTTTCCATAGCCTACTTAAAGTTGCAACACTATCTGTACCCCCACCCTCAAATATATGCACATACTGGAACAGCACAAAAATAGAACTTCCATCCATAATGTAGTCATATTGTTTTCAAATAGGATTTGGACCATTTAGAAGAGAATGTTATTTATCTGCCTCTGCCAGCTATGACTGTCTGGCAAACTGCCAAGAAAAAGTGTCTCCCAACCTTTAGATTACTGTTGGCATTAAAAAAACATGCAAATGACTTGAATCAAAACATTTTTTCACTCCCTTATTAGGTCTGACATACTTTTGCTTTGAACAGAGATATTTCCTTGAATGAACATGTAAAATGTATATTTTTCATAATAGATGTAATGAAAAAGAGAGAGGAAAATCATTGACCTCTAAAACCTTTATGACTCAACTAGACGCATTTTTCTGTCCAAGCCCGGCCCGCATCCGACAGAGCAGTAACCGAACCCGACCCGAGCCCGACAGGCATTAAGATATTTATGTCCGAGCCCGATCCCAGCCCGATCTATTTTTTTCCCTCATACTAGTATAGTGTTTGTAAAGCTGCTGAGTATTGTGAGTTTTTCCTTTACCAAGCGTTTCTTTTGTTATGTGTTTATGCTCGTTTTGTATACCGACCTTTTGCCTACGTTGGATTATTGCTCTGGTTTGTCCCTTCTGACTCTGTTTGCCATTCACCCAACCCTCGCTTCCCATTTGGCAACTCCTTATAAGCTCCTGTCTCCACTGTTCCTTTTGCCATTATTTTGACCCTATCTTTATGACCACGTCTCTTAAATAATAGCCTGCACATGGATCCGACCATGTCTGCTTCCTTTGTGACAATCAGGGAGTAAATCAGTGAGTGAATGTACAAATACACAATTGTTTTTATTGTGATTGCACACAAATAAAATGAATATTTACAATAGTTTCCAAAGATGTCTTATTCTTTAACAAGTATTGTAAGCCACTTTCTTTATTGTTTCCACTTTTATAATGATCCTGCCGGCGCCGCATGTATATGCATTAGCCTTCGTCTTCAGAATGTTTTTTTTTTTTTTTAATAAATTTTAGAGTATTAAAGCAACATCAACTTAAGATATGCATGTTTGAGAGGTAATTATTTTTTTATTTATTTTTTACGATTTACCTCTCAGACATGAAATATTTGATTTAATTGTATTTAATTTGATGTTGAAATATTTTTTTTTATAAGTTTATTCACACACATTTTGACTTTATAAAATGATTATCTGAAATCTTGTTGATTATCATTATAATTAACTTAATTATTTCCTGGATTTTCTATCACCATAGTCCCTAAACATAAAAAAAAAATCCTGTTTAATTGAACGAAATGGGATTCAAAACAAAAACATTTTCAGAGCTCCGCCAAACTGCCCCATAGTTTGCACCCTGCACTAATGTATTATTCTATTATGATAAATTAATGTTCGGTTAACCAGCAGCGTTTGTTGGTCGGAAAATTAACTTAAATGAGCATCTCTGATTAAATAAATTAACAGCCCCAAATAAAATGCTAAATAAAAGCAAAATAAAAAGCAGCAGAAACAACTATAAAGACTTTTTTGGGTCAGTTTGGAGCTTTTAAGGGGCCTGGTGATGTCATCGACTCTAAAATTCAGTGTCTAATATTTTAAAAACTGAAGCAACACAAATGAGACTTTTACCGGCACAAACCAGCACAAACAAAGGACTAACGATTGAGTCTATTTTGAGTCAGTTTGGAGCTTGTAGGGGGGCTGGTGAATGTCACGCCGTAGGTGTGTTCTTGTGTGTGTTCTCTGTCCATGTGCTTTTCTGTGTATGTTTATTTACCTGTCAGCTCCTCATGTCTCTAATTTGTAGCTCCGCCCTCGTGATTAGTGTTCACTCCCTTCCAGCCGTGTTTTACCCAGGTGTGTTATATTAGTCCTTGTATAAATTCACTCCCCATGTCTTGTATCTTTGTCAGATGTTAACGTTTCCAGTCATAGGGTTTGTTTCTGCTTTGTTTTTGCATTTTCCTTGTTTTCTGGTTCTGTTCTGTTTAATAAATGTTCATGTTTACATTTCACTCCTTTACCAGGTGTACTGTCTTTAGTCTTTGATTGGTCTGTGTATTTATGTCACTCCCTGCCTCTAGTTCAATGTCGGATGTTAACGTTGCTTGATGGTTTATGTTTGCGTGTGGTTCGTTTTGTTTGCTTTTGTTCAGTTTGTTTCTTTGTTTAATAAATGTTCTTGAAGTATATTCCTGCCTGCCGAGTCTTCCGCGCAACTGAAGAAGCTCACATCGCGCTTCACTTCACAGCTTCAAATACAGCCCTCATCGTGACAGAACATCTGACCACAACGACATAATGTTCACTGGAAGGAACGCGCACATCTCAGCAAACTATACAGCACGTCTGTGGTGCCAGCATTTGCCGGGATCGCGATTGGTCATCCGCCGAGTTCCGCTCCCGAAATTGCAGCGGAACGCTGAGCCACGGGAGACGGTGTCGGCTTCGGGGCTCGATCTGTCGTGCTTGTCCCCTCCGGCAATCCTGTCACCAGAGGAGGCGAGGAGCGTCATGGAGAGATGTACCCGCGCACTCAAAATGGCGGCCGAGGAGGCGGACGCCGATTCCACTTCGGCGGTGCCAGCGCCACACAGAACCCCCCCCCCCCCCCCCACGGTACGAGGAGCCGTGTGTTTCCCAGTTGGTCCTGGTAACGCAGCCTGAGAAGCTGCAGAAGGTCCTCGCGGTTCCAAACCCGCACGTAACGAGTCCCAACCCCGTAGTATGGTATGAGGAACCATACTCAGAGATGAAGGTCTGCGATTTGGACTTCGGGTGGCTGGATCCGCCAAACCCGGTCTATGATCCGGACTTGTTGTGGCCGGATCCGCCAGACCCGGTCTGTGATCTGGACTCGTTGTGGCCGGATCCACCAGACCCGGTCTGTGATCCGGATTCCTTGTGGCCGCATCCGCCAGACCCAGTCTGCGATCCCGATCCTGAATGGCCAGATCCACCAGATGCTGTCTGCGATCCGGAACCAGAGTGGCCGGATCCGCCAGACGCAGTCTGCAATCCAGAACCAGAGTGGCCGGATCCGCCAGACGCGGCCTGTGATCCAGGTTCACAATCGCCAGAGCTCGGTAAAGGGTAGTGATGTCCCATGGCCCAGGCCGTCAGAGCCTGTATATGACTCGGAGACTCCGTTGGGTCCGCCAATGGCAATGGTCTGACCTGCCCTGGAAGGCATTCCCGTCGTCAGCACTGCCCAGAGGGAGGTCTCCGCTGCCTGTTCTGCCCCGGTGGGCTTCTCCACCGCCTGTTCGGCCCAGAAGGAGGTCTCCGCCGCCTGTTCTGCCCCGGTGGGCTTCTCCACCGCCTGCTCGGCCCAGAAGGAGGTCTCCGCCACCTGTTCTGCCCCGGTGGGCTTCTCCACTGCCTGCTCTGCCCAGAAGGAGGTCTCCGCCATTGGCGCCGCCTTGGAGGGCGTCACCTCTGTCTGTTCCGACCTGGTGGGCGTCCCCTCCACTGGCGATATTTAAGTGGATTTCTCCGCCATCTGCTCCGCCCTGGAAGATGAATGAACTGTTTGCTTTGATGACACAAACTACTATAGAGTCTTTACAGCCACTCAATGATGGTTTAAAGTGACTTTTTATTTTGTACCACTAGGATCAGTTAATACACATCAAATATAAACAATAATTAAAAATGCTCTGTAAAGCAGATGAGAACTGGCAGTTCCTTTGGTGTTAACATGCCTTTGTACTGAAAAGAACAAGTTGACATGATGATTATTATTCCAGTGACAACGTCCTCTGACAGCAATATGAACAATTCACAGACTGAGATGTCACTAAAATCTCCCTACCTAGGAACCATGTGTAATTTTAATAGGGTGAACTCTGGTTCCTTTTCAGGAACTCACACTGTGTCAAAAGGCTATGGGAACGCCTTCAGCGTGACTCTGCTGTTAAACCTGTCCAATAGGAGATTAAGACGTCATAAGCGGGTGACGTCATGATCCAGGGAGCTTAAAGGAGTCATACAAAGCCAATTTTCCACAAGCTAATATGATTCTTTAGAGTCTTAATCGAAAGTTTGTAATACAGTTTGTTTTAAAATTTCTCAAAGATAGTGTAAAAAACGCTCATTTTCCCCATGCAAAAACAGCTTTTTTAAAATCACTCTGTTCTGAGTATTTCCCATTTAAATCTTCACAAACTCCGCTGACCCTGCCCCTCTTTTCCGAGGCACTCTGAGGATTTTAGCCATACTGAAAGTGAAACTTGCTAATTAGCACATTATTTGGAAAATAGATTTGCAAAGATTCATTAAAAGATGACATACTGCTTCTGTAGATGAGGCTGGATCATGAATGATTTGCGTGAACATAAACGCATTTTCGTTGATCAAGGGCATGTTTCCCTTCAGAACCAAACTTAACGTTAATCCTCTGCGTCTTCAGTCACTCAGATGTCAGGGGTAAATGTCTACTGTTATGCTCATTAATACATACAAACACCTCAATTGCTTAAGAGTCTTGCTTGTCTCTGCATCTCGGACTAATGACAGCTTACTCAAGGTGGGTCAGAGGTAACACCAGCTCAGTCTGTGTGACACGCTGCTGTCAATCAACTATTGTGGGAGTGGCCTCCGTCGGTGTGATGCCACACCGACATGCATCCGAGAATGGCTTGATTTCAGAAGGGGCAACTTATTTTTATTAAATTAAAAAAAAACTACTGGTGGATCTTTATCATTGTAGGGTGGTTGTGTACACACCCTTTCCAACACACATTTCAGTCCAAACAGCTTCCATGTGGCACTGGATGACCCCTTTAATGACAGAAATAAAATTTCTATTTCTCTTGCTGAAATAGGCAATTTATTATTTTTGGTGACTGTAGTGGTGCTATTAAAGGAATAATTCACCCAAAAATATTTGTACATTCGTGAAATTACGGTTGACCCACTGATTTCAGGAACTTTTCAGTTGTGTTGCTGTCCATGGAGGATAAGAGAGTTCTCGGATTTCATGAAAAATATCTTAACCTGTGTTCCGAAAATGACATAATAAACCAATTGTTTTGACATTGAATTGAACAAAAATAGCCTAACCTTAGAAATCAATAATGCTTAAAATAATTTAAATGAAACATCTTTGCTGATGTTCATTGCCATGGATTGTACTAAGTTACATAAAAATGTAGGAAAAGGATTTAACTGCGAACTGTTGCTGATTTTATGTGTGATACATGCAAGTCCCTAAACATACAAAAGTGTGTAGTCCCAGACTGTACTGAGTAAATAATCTGCATTATAAAAGATAAAAACTCTAAAGATTATTTATGATTAATTAGTGTTGCCAAATTATCAATTGCATTGCATGTCATTGCTTACAATGCTTTGTTAGATGGAGCAGTTTGTTAGGCCGCAATCTAATTTATTTTTTTAATGAAGTTGCCAACATATGTATAAAAGAACACATTTTACACTTTAATTTAAATGCAGTAGACTTTAATGGACAGTTAAACAAAGGCAAAGGCAAAGGCAAAGTCAAAGTACAATGTTATACTGTGTGCTGCCTTCATTTCTCCTGGGTTTTTCTCCAAGATACTTCTATATAAATACACAAAAGGAGGTCTTAAATGTCCCAAAAATATCAGTAACTCATTTTCAATCTAAAAAGTTTTTTCTTTTTTTGTCTTTGCACCAATGCATTGTTGTCACTCTGGGTGTTGAGGAATTTATATATGATAAACAATGCCATGATTGAAAGAAACAATCACAAATATCAAAACAGTAACAAATATAAATATATATTCTCAATGCTGTGACAACTTTTGTATTTTTCAGACTTTGACTGAACATTAATGGTTTGGATTGAGCTGTAATTATCTTTGGTACATCAATAAAATCAGTGGAAATTGCATTGCTGTATCTCAGCCACTGCAAATTTCTTTTTGTCTCATTCGTTGGGTTAATTCATCTGATCTGAAAGCCTGTGCAATTAGATGGACATACAGTAGGACAAGTCAATGTGTTTTCCTTAGCAAGACTAGCTCGATTGTGCTCATCACTGTAACTATTTGTGCATTTGCCATTGTTTGTGTGTTGGTAATTCATTTTTTTTTTCTTTTTTGTAGGGAATTCTAAAATGCACTTTTTAAAAGGCCAATGGACAGTTTTCAACAGAAATCATGCTCCTGAAAACTTCAAATACCTTCAAAGGAGATACCCTCACAAATGCTGTAACCATGGGAATACTAAAATGGAAAACGCCTCCATTCCATCTGATTCCATTAGAAGAGGAAAAGAACATTAAGTGATGCAGCGAGGTGAATCTGTTATGATCAAAAGATGGGGCAATGCGCTTTGGAAACATCTGCATGCACAAGCGTGAATGAGGAATGCAAAGAAAAGTCTTAATAACTGCTGTGCAATGAGTCACAGAAACGTCTGAGTGTTCCTCAGTGTGCCATCCTACTTTATGTGCTGCTTTTCTCTTCACTGTCTCCCTCTTTTTTGGAAAATGCCATGAACGAACAATACAAGCTCCAACCCGCAGGAATAAAGAGTCAGCTCAATGCCAAAGCAAACAGAAAACAGCGGGGAGGAGATTATCTTAATGCAGCAAGAGAGGAGATCCATTCTTCAAATAAACAGAGATTCAACACGGTAGCTATACTGGAAAATAGCTGACACTCACCATGCAGCAAAGCCATGTTGTGTACGATACAGTTGGAGGAATCAAATTACGAGGCCCTTGTGGATAAAATCAAATGTAAAAGGGAAAAAGAACTACTTCTTTTTATCTGTGAATGAACCTTTGTGAATAAGGATTTTTTTCTGGATTACCTTATGTGTTTGGAAGAACACCAAGATGCAACATTACAGCCAAATGCAGAGGCACAACTACATCCACTAAGAACAACAAAAAAGCCTTTTCCAGTTGAATTTTCCAGTGTAATTTAAAGTATTCAAATCAGTCACAAGATGAGACATGTAGAAATCAATGATATTTCGCATCACTGATATCAAACCTGGCATAATGTGTCTTGAAGTGCCATATCTGAATGTAGAAGAGCACATGTGTGATTTGAGAACTACAACAGTAGAGGGGAAGATATATATATATTAGGGGTGGGCATAGATTAAGTTTTTTAATCTAAATTAATCTAGATTAAAATGGCTCATTTGAATTCTGCCAAAGGCATTCAGAATATGTGTGCTACCCAAATAATGACAAATAAAAGTAAAGCCCTATTCGGATGAGACTAGTTTTACAGGAGAATGTTTTGTTTCGCAGACATACTTGGTCATTTTAATCCCATCCGAATCTGCCATGTTTGTGGGTTTTTTTTTTTGCGTTTTTTTTTCACAACCTCTAGAAACCTAATTCTAGAGTATGAATGCGATGTCTGTGATTTTATTTTTCACAACGCGTTTCCTTGTGTGTTTTTGTCATGATATCCATATCCATTGTGTTCACCAGAAGGCACTCCAGCCAGATCTTCACCCACAGTCACAAACTTCATTTCCCATGATTCATCCCTGGACTGATTACACTCACACCTGGACTAATCACACACATCTGCAGTCCGTCACCACACCGACATACTCACTTCTGAGAATTTACTTTCCGTGTTTGTTTTCCGTGTTTGATTCTGGAATGTTTATCTGTTTATTGATTGTCTTCTGCCAGCCCCGATATCTGCCTGTTTACTCGACTCTGATTAAGCCTGTCTACATTATCTGCCAATGATCAACTCTTCGTGCCTGACCATGATTTGTAATAAAAGTTTGCGAATGGATCCCCATGTCTCCGCCTTCTTCGTTACAGTTTTAGCCAACACAATATGCCGTACATGCTATTACCACATGCACGTTAAATATATTTTGATATATAAAATAAATAAATAAATACAAATAAAGAGCCAGATCACGTAAACTCAGTATCAGGTAAGATTATTCGCGTTAATTTCTGCACTTGGTTACATATGTTTTAATTATCAAAATTAAACATGGGTTTACTACAAATAAAAAGCATAACAGTTGAACTTAAGTAACCACACATTAACATGGTTTTGCTATACTAGCAATTTAGCTTCACCGTGGTATTTATGATTATACGTTACTAATTGTAATCAATCTGAATGACTATAGCAATGCACGCATACAGAGCCCGTGATCTCTGTGACACCTAGATGTACAAAACAGACCCTCTCACCTCTGTAATAAACACGGAAGTGTTAGTCCTGTCCGAAATGGTACATGAAAATCATGGACGATAGGTGATAAGAATCGAAGCTCACACATACAGTAGTTTAGAAAACTAGTCCCGTCTAGACTAGTTACCGTCTACAACAAAATTGTAGACCTTCACAAAGCTGGAAAGGGCTACGGGGCAATTGCCAAGCAGCTTAGTGAAAAAAGAACAACTGTTGGAGCATTTCTCAGAAAATGGAAGAGGCTAATGATGACAGTCAATGTCCCTCAGACTGGGGCCCCACGGAAGATCTCTCCTCGTGTGGTATGAATGATGCTAAGAATGGTGAAGAATGAAACACAATGAGCCCAGAACTACACAGGGGGAGATGGTCAATGCCGTGAACAGAGCTGGGACCATCGTTTCAAAGGCTACTATCAGGAATACACTAAGAAGTCATGGTTTAAAATCTTGCATCGCACAGAAGGTTCCCTTGCTAGGGACCATTTGGAGGAAGAAGAATGATGAGTATCATCCCAATAATACCTACAGTGAAGCATGGGGCTGGAAGCTTCATGCTCTGGGGGTGTTTTTCTGCACAGGGGACAGGATGACTGCACTGTATTAAGGAAAGGATGAACAGGGCCATGTATTGTGACATATTGGGCAGAAATCTCCTTCCCCTCAGTCAGAGCATTAAAGATGGGTTGTGGCTGGTTCTTCCAACATGACAATGACCCAAAGCACACAGCCTGGAAAACCAAGGTGTGGCTCCGTAAGAAACATATCAAGGTTCTGGAGTTGCTTAGCCAGTCTCCAAACCTAAATCCAATAGAAAATCTTGAATTGGAGGGAGCTGAAATGCTGTGTTGCTCAGCGACAGCCCCGAAACCTGACAGATCTAGAGCAAAGCTTTAAAGCACATGCAATTCATGCACTTCTATGATTGTGCATGAGTGCTGTGTAACTCTACTGCTGAGATAATGAGATAACATTTGATGTGAATGTATGTATATGCACGCCCCTAAATATATTCAAGCTTACACACAAACAACATAACAAAGTAATTTCCAGAGCTGTGTTACGAACATGTAAAATTGTATAGCACGCATGCTACAGAGGTAAATGTATTAATCGCACAGATCAATTTTTTCATAGCATGTGCACTGTACAGCCCTTCATATTTTTGAAAATAGACAACTTTTCTAACTACCCTAGAGTTAAACAGTTGAGTTTTACAGTTTTTGAATCCATTTAGCTGATCTCCGTGTCTGGCAGTAGCACTTTTAGCTATAGCTTAGCATAGATCTTGGAATCTGATTAGACCATTAGCACCACCCTCACAAATTACCTAAGCGTTTCAATATATTTCCAATTTAAATCTGTAGTAAAACTAACATAAAATTAAAATTTGCCATAATGTAGGCAGATATGAAAATGAACTATAGCCTACTCTCACTCTCACTGGGGTGATGAGATACACAGCAGACTCGATTGCTCCTGCCTGCTGATCTGCTGAGAGTCTGCTGTGTTTGTAGCTCCGTATTTCTATCTATTATTAGCTGCTGTTTGTAGTGATAAATATACAACCTAACTCTCTCAATATTTCCTTTGGTATATATCAAACCTATCTGTTTGTTGACGAGTGCAGCTTATTAGCATTTATCTGCCGGTTAGCGTGTCTTTCGCGTCCCTCGCACTACACTTGCGGTACAATATTACTATTGTTTTTCTATCATCTTCTCCTCTTATTTAATTGCTTTCTCCCACTCCATTTAAATTATTGTTTCACTTCTTGTTTGCTCCGTTTTTCACAAGTTTATCAAACAACAGTGGTAATTGAATAATCCATCAATCTCGGTGAGTATGTCTTCCCCCTCTCTAGTTTGCACGTCATGCCACATGTATAGTTTATCTCTCTCTGTCGGCTATGAGGGTTTCACATGTGATAAATGCAGGGATATAATTAGGCTGACAGAGAAGATCCTAGAACTAGAGACACGCATCCAAACTTTAACTGAGGACAGTCAGACACTGTAATATGCTCTGGTCCCCTCCCTCCTTACCGGGGTGATAAGATACAGTACACAGCAGACTGCTGGGTCTCAATGGCTGGATGTCTAAGTGGTGCCCGCAAAATAGCATAGGTTTTTATAGACAATTGAACGAGTTTTTGGGGTAGACCTGACCTGTTTAAAAGAGATGGTCTTCATCCTTCTTGGGGTGGTGCCGCTCTTCTCTCT